>JAXDDX010000244.1:327500-489315 GCA_034670405.1 Hoplostethus atlanticus
ACAGATCGAGTGTGATGTGCTGGACTGAACGGTAATCCCTTGTCTCCACTGTACCTAGAACCAGGTCAAACCTTACTACAGCACTTTTCACAACCTGGCCAGTCTCGTTTTGTACCACCGTTGAACCGGCTTCTGCACCCAACGGTGTTTCATCGATCGCTGCTGACTGATTGGACGGTGTACACAGTGGGGTTGGGGTTAGGGTTTGCCGCACTGCCTCTTTTGGGTTCTACTTCTGCCCCGATTTTACCCTGGGGGGGTTACACTCCTAACCACTGGATCCCTTGACTGGGTCAGAGTCACTTCCAAACTCACCTTGGCACACTTGGCACTCCTCTCATATAAATGTAAATTTCCCATTTGCGTTTTGTGAAAAAAGTTTTTTTTCCCAGTTAGCAGTTTGAAATTGACATTTTTTGTTTCACGCGACAAGCAGCTGGGAGACAAATACCAAATAACTGTCAGTGCAACAGACTGTCATTTGTTGTTGCTGTTGTTTTATTTCAGCTAATTAACGAACCTGCAAAAAAAAAAAAAAGACGTCAACACAAAAGCAGTCCCAAGACAAACACAGCTAATATAGGAGAGTAGCAAGTTCACTGTTGTTGATTCAACCCTGCTGTCTGGATTGGTTTTTCCCACTACATCAAAGGCTTTCTTTCGTATTTGAGCCTCCCGTGGTGCCGTCCGCGGTCAAGCTGTGTTTTGCCGACATCATTTTCTCAAGCAGATATATATTTCTGAATCATATGCGCCCCCCCCCCCAACCTTCCCTCCATCCCCCCATCCTTCCCTCCATCCCTTACATTGATGTTGCAATGTTTTGATCCTGCTTTCACCTCCTTGCCTCTGCATGTTGTGATTTTGTTTTACTTTCTCTTTTCCTCTCTCTCTCTCTCTCTCTCTCTCTCTCCCTCTCCCTCTCCGCCTCGTCCCCTCTTCAATCTTCCTCTCTGCTGCATGGACGCTCCCAGCTGTAGTTAGATTGATCCAAAGCTCCATTGCTCTCCCTACAGCCGCCTATATCGATCAGCCAGGGGTAGGGGGGGTGGGGTGGGGTGGAAGGAAGGAGGACACAGCTAGAGGGGGCGGCTTGTGTTCTCATTCCTCTTGTTCTTCGCTTCTGTCTACCAAAAAAAAAAGGGGAGAGATGGAGCGAGACAGATGGAGGAACTCTGAAGTCAGCTCCTCTGACAGGGCTTTTCAGCAAGGCACAGACACCGAGACAGACAGGAAGAGTACAATGCCGCTGTGAAACATGCTGGCTCAAGTGCTTTATTTGTTTTCGTGACAAGTGTACAAAGAAAAAGAGACAAGAGAACAAGAGTGTGTGAGCCAGGATTCAAACCTGCGCCGGCATGCCACGCCAAACTGGTTAAACCCGGTTAAGGATGCCTTGAAAAGTTGGTGAAGCGCTGGTTGACCGGGAAGAATATGAATCCAGTTGTGGTAAGTCGCCATAACTAAACTTACACGTGACAAGCTGGCATTCTTCAATTCATTAGGACAGCAGTTTTTTCTCAGCCCGGGACTGAATAACTGTCGGTAGCCGCCTGTCATTTGATCTTCAGCTCCAACAGTTCATTGATATTTGACTAAACCGTGTGCACACATTTTCATGTGCATTCTATGAACATGCTGACTTGTCATCTGAGGACCCGCCAAAAAAAACGGGGGCCTGGCCGTGACCCATTTTGGGTCCCCGCCTGCAATTTAAGCAACACTGCATTTTGCCATGCCTGCATAACTCAGCGGTGTTGCAAGCCCAGATGATGGAGGGGAGAGTGTTTGGGTGAATAAATTGTACGTGTTGGAGTTGAGCTGGGAAACATGCAGACTCCTGTAGGCTGAATTCTCCAAAAATCGGGGGGCCTTTTTTGTGTTGCCACCCAGCAAATTAGCAGCAAGACAAACATGCTGCTTTCATGTTTGTTCTGGCACCTTTGACAGAAAACCCACCAGGTCCTTTCCCCGCTGAACCCCCCAGCCTCCTCCACCTTCATGCACGGTGAAGCAGCTGTGAGTTTTTTGAAGTATTCGAAGCACATCCCCCCTCAGAATAAATCAATAAAAGTTTTGACAGTCTTTTTCCTTCTCATCTTTTGAAAATAGGTAAAGAAGATCAAGTTGATATTCAGTGTAGAGGTATTTGACTGGTTTAGCCCCTCCCCCCCATCGAAAAGGTGTTCGGCTACGAAGCGAGGCTTGAATAATTAAGGGGGACTTTGAAAGAATATATTCTTTCCACAACCCGATGGAGGGGAAAGGCAAACCTTTGATTTGAAAAGCAGGTAGGGGTTTTTGCCAGGTGGCGGCCTGGATCGATGTCCTGGCCAGACTCCCTTTGTCTTCACAAACAGCTTCCTGATTAGATGCCAGTTCTGCACGGCGAGCCTGACGTCTAGACTTGCAGCGGTATACTCTTGCTTCTGTTTGACTACAGTTTTAATGCTTACTCTTCTTTGTTTATCCTCTTGATGGGAGCGATTCTAAAACCGATGTGCCCACATTTCAAGTGGCATAGAACAAAATAGCACACCTATTGACTTCGATTACCCCCGGTACGCACCGCCCACCCCCAGAATCAGAGTGACAGTCCTATCTCTGCTCTGCCAGTGTGAATATCCGTGAGTGCATAGCCTCAGACGTGAGAGAGGCACTGGTGGGAAGCCAGATGTGATATCAGGGGAGGTTTCAGGGCCGCCTCGGTGCATAGGCCCTTATTGAAGTCATCAGGTGAATACTGGGAGCCTCTTCTCGGCTAGTCGACACCGATCTCTCGCCTCAGGCCAACAAGCTATTTGGCCCTCACTGAACTTCTCTTCTCTCTCTCTCTCTTTCTCTCTCTCTGTCTCTCTCTATTGCTCCCTCGCTCGCTCTGTAGCTCTGCCAACTGAGCGAGGCGTATGGCGCCTTGGAAGAGAGCGAAGGGGAGAGAGAGAGAGAGAGAGAGAGAGAGAGGGAGCTGGACCAACCAATGAAGGAGACAGCCTTTGGCCTCCTCTTTCTCTTTCTTTTCATCCTTTCGTATCTCATCTCTGATTGTATTTTGCCCTCTGGTGAGTTGTTGCAGGGCTATGATGCTGTTTTGATTCTTTGGCCCTGGCTTTGAGTAGAGGCCAGCTTCTACATCACACCGCTCCGGCACAAAGAAAAAAAGAAAGTGGAAGTGGCGGAGGAGAGAGAGTGGACAATAAGTGGCGAGCGGCGTTCAGAGACTTAAGCTAGCAAAAAAAAAAGACTGTGGCGTAATAGTGGAGTGTACACAAAGGCAGAACCCGGCAATCAGTTTGTCAACACATGATCAGGGTGCATGAATGATTGAAAAGCTAGCAGTGTGTCTCACAGCCAGAGCCCTCTGTTTGACACTGTTTGTTTCCACAGTCTTCTTCCCCGTCGCCTGCTCTGACAGCTAGCGTCTCCTCCATGATGCACACAGCAAAACATACAGCTGCACGTTTATTCCCACAGCTGCACCACATATATATATATATATACAGGAAATATGGATATATGTACGTGGAATATTTGCGTGTGCTTTCACCTTGCTTATTTGTCTCATTTGTTCAAATAAAAACTAGCTAGCTAACTTATTGCACTTTTACCATAGCTCTGGTTCTGCTCTTACTGTATATGCTTAGGAAGGAAATGCACTTACGTTTTCTGGTGACTAGTAGTTCTCTACCTACCTATGTTGAATGCACTTATCGTAAGTCGCTTTGGATAAAAGCGTCTGCTAAATGCCTGTAATGTAATATAAGTATCATCAGTGCACCATGATGATAATTTGTTGCTGTTACCGCAATACGTTGAGAAGTAACCGACTGTGAATTCCCTCAAGTATTATTTTAAAGAGTTTATGTGTGTATTATCTTCTTGATGAGGACACCTGAGCGTGGGAAGCAAAGGAGCAGATAAAAAATCCCCTGCAGGCATACTAAACGGTGTGCCGGAGGAAAAGTGAGTCCGCGGGGAGACCTCATTGGCGGTGTCTGGGGGTTGTCAGGTCCGCTTATCCAGACAAGCCCCCGCTAGCTTAGTCTGGGGACTGGCTGGTGGTTAGATCTGAGGTACAACCCCAGGCTTTTAGAGGCCTCTCAACCCAACCCTGTCAGGATAATGGCGTCTCGCTCCCTCGAGGTCACCTTTTATAGGCATTAGCTCTTCATCTACCTCTCCACCTCCATCCCCTCATCTCTAGATGCCACCCGTCGACCCATTACCTTGTCCCCACACCTCAGAGGGTGGACAGAGGTATTGTCGGCAGGGCTTTCAATAGCCCTGCTCTGTCACTATTAATATCTCTCTTCTTTCCATCCCTCTCTCGATCTCAAAGCGCCCCCCTCTTCTCCTCTCTCTCTCCACCCATTCTCGGCTCATTTCGTGGCAGAACAGTTGACAGAATCTAACGGGACGGGGGAGATGGAGGGGCTCGAGAAAGAGAGAGAGAGAGGTGGTGTTCAAGGAAGGAGTGTTTTTTCGAGGGCTATCTAGTGTGTCCAGATGGATAGGAAAAAGAAACAAGAGCAAGGGTCAGCCGAGAGAGGTGACATCCGTCTCAAACTCATTTAGACCGTGTCATTTGTCGACACACAGGATATCAAGGCAGGCACTCCGAGAGAGAGAGAGAGAGAGAGAGAGAGAGAGACTGACTTTTTGGTTTTCTCAAGGAAACTGGACTCATCATTGAAACTGTCCCTCTCTATACTCTCTATACTCACATTTATGATAGCCTTCAATTCTGTCTCTGTATCTCTTCCTGTCAATTACTCTTTTTGCAGCCATTGAGTGTGTAGCAAAGAGTGTTATATGCACCTATAGGTCCCCCCTGTCTATAAAGCCCAGAGTTGATTGATTGGTTCAGGCCTTGGCTACAGCGTGCTGATAATTCTCTTTACAAGTAAGACAAGGTCTTATAGAGGAACGGCATCCTGGTGAGGTCCTGGAGGACAAATCAAAAATATTGAAAGCTCATCCATTTTTGTCAAGTGTAACAAGGTTGTACAGAGGAACCACATGCCTGGAGGAGAAACCAACCAAAAGATATGCATCTGACCCGGGTTATCCCCAAGTCGGGAGCAAGGTCTGATAACCCGTGTAGACCCGTTCACACCAACGCCTGACACGGGGTCATTCACAGCCCCGGTGTGTAGGGGGGTATTATAAGGCTGTGTTATAACTGCTTCGGGCTACAAATGGTTGTGTGTATGTAGATGAGAGACTTAATGTGTGTGTGAATCGGTTGGCAACGGAAAAACAAAGAGAATCTGGTAGAGCGAAACAAACAGAACGTGCGCTGAATAAAATAAATTAGTAAAAAACATGTAGCGAGAAGAATGAAGCCGAATAGAACGGAGTAAAAGTACATTTTGGTCCTGACAAATATACTCAATTAAGAGTGAATAGTATCCTCCAATAAAACAAGTAGTAGTAGTAGATGTAGCGCGTTACAACCCACCTCTGGCCGTAAGTACACGCTCAGTTGAGGTTTGGATCACACAGTATTTTTATGGTGAGGAACTTACTCATGGCAGTTCTCTCCCTCTGTTTCGGGGTCCATCCACAGGAAGCCATATATGGGTCCCATTTCAGATGGAGTATTTATGGGGCTCATTTATCCTGTGTGGTGGGACAAGGCATTGTCTGGGTAAAGGAGTGCTATAGCGCCATAGCCCAGGCCCATATTGGGTCCCTTTATAGGAGGCTGGGAGATCAGAAAGGAGATTAAAAGTGGATCTATGGTGCTGGGAAGGAGGGATGGGAAGATGGAGAGGAGGAGGTTGACCTTCAGAGGATCCCATTTCTCTCTCTCTAGTTCACTCTGTCCCACAAACACACACACACACACACACACACATATCAACACTTACATTCACACTCTCCACCGCGGCCAGAGCGTGTTTGGGGTCGCTCTTGTGAAAGTTTTATAGCCCCGGGCAGGCCCCCAGTGTGGCCTGAAGGGGGTTATGGGTAGTGTCTACCGCTGAAGCCCGAGAGCAGCCAACCACTTCCACTGTGCAATTAAACCCCAGGCTTAAGTGGTGGGGAGGAATCACCGGGGGACCACACACACACAAACACAAGTACAAATACTGAAAACACGCACCAGTACACACTCAGTCTCAGTCTCTCTCTCTCTCTCTCTCTCTCTCTCTCTCTCTCTCTCTCTCTCTCTCTCTCTTGCGCACACACACACACACACTTAACAGTACACTGGCACACGCGCACAAGTACCTATTCTTACACTATATCTGGAATATGCTCACAAGCATCCCTGGAGACACACACACGCACACACACACCTACACACACTCACTCACTCACTTTGCTCTTTGTTTCTGAAACAACAAAGGCTATCTTCAGGAACGGGAATACACAGCGGATTGCCGGGAGAGGAGGGGGAAGGAAATTGAAGCCATTAGAAGCCTTTATTACTTTTTTATCAGAAACTGGAGGATAAGCTTGTAGAGAGGGAGAGAGAGGGACTAAGAGAGAAGGAGAGATAAAGGAGGGGGGCTTATAGGGAGAGAGAGGGAGGGATTAAGAGAGCAGGAAGTCAGAAGGAGAGAGACATCATTCCTGACAAAACAGTGACAATCGGGGACTTTTATAACGACGGGGGGGAGGGAGGAGTTGAAATGATCAAATCCTTGCACATCAGGTCGGCTCGATCAGGAAAAAAGTTTGAGCCACAGGAGCCAGAATGGGTGCCAGTCACTTAAAAGCCAACTATTTGGCAGGAAACTGTAGAGCAGCTCTGCGTCCTCTGCTCCCCGTAATGTCCTCCCCCCGGCCCAGTGACTTGGCTCACGTAGAGGAAGTGTAGGCTGCAGAGTAAATGTGAGTGTGTGTCACAACAGTGTATGTGCTTGTGTATGTGTGTGTGTGTGTGTCCCCGTCCAACAGACCTCTTAGGTAAGTGTGTGTGTGTCAAGTGCTAATATTGATGAATGAGGGTGCAGTAGGTGACTCATGGGAGGAAGGGTCGATATGGGTGTGTGTGGTATATGTTTGGTTATATATGCAGTGTGTTTGTGTGTATCTATTATAGAGTGAGCCCTATAAGTGTGTGTGTGTGTGTGTGTGCATTTATCCATGCCTGGGTGTGAGTGCACAGTGCATAGTATACCCACACATCGCTGAAACCTCTCTCTCTCTCTCATCACTCTCCTTCTGTTGGTCCGTCTATCTCTCAGTTTCAATCTCAAATAATGTATTGGCATATAAATTGAAAGGCAATCTCACATTTCTACATTAGGATCAGGGTTAAGGGTAACCTGCACTTCAAAGCCTCGCCTGTGGAGGAATACTGCATATTCAGCTCACCTACCCAGACTCCCCATCACAAAATGAGTCTCTCTCTCTCACTCTCTCTCTCTCTCTCGCACGCACACACACACACACACACACACACACACGGGCACACAAGCTTGAGGGGATGTATCATCTTCAAATGGGGAGACATCTCATAGGAGACCAGAGGAACAGAGTGGAATGCTAATTGTCCTGTGCAGCCGCTGGAAAAAGCAATAAGGAATGAAATCAGCCCGTAGACACGTACACACACACACACACACACACACACACATGCGCACAAACACGCAGGTATGCACGCACACACACACACACTCCCTCTTTGGATCATTTGTGTGCTAATATTTTGCAAAGTTAGCACGCATGCTAATGATGATGCTACAGCAGCCATCTGACTGTTTACCACTCCTCTACACACACACACACACACACACACACGGTCCTACCATACACCCCATGTCACACACACACACACACTTCCATGTGCAAACAGACACAGAGAAAACGTTGATCCGCTCAGTAATCTCCTCACCGCGTCATACACTGGTAGTTTGATGCCACTGACTGAGAACAGATGATGATACCATAATGATACCATAACCGGTGTGTGAGTGTGTGTGTGTGTGTGTGTGTGTGTGTGTGTGTGTGTGTGTGTGTGACTGTGTGTGTCGGCCCATTATCTGTGACTTAGAGCCCATCACCAATACTGACGGGCCGCATGGTTAAGTGCCTGTAATAAAGGTCTTAAGTGCTCTGGGCCAGCCTGAAGCTCACAGGCCATTTGCAGCGAACAGCTCAGGATGCCCCCCCCCCCCCCCCCCCCTCAGCCTCCTATGTATGTAAATGATTCTGTTTGAAATAACCACCTCTTGGATCCCACCCTGGTGGGGCTGCAGGGAGGATTAGAGAGTTGTGAAATGTAGCAGCCTGGAGGAAAAATTATTTACCTCTTGTAGATGATAGGATATGATTACATGTGAGGAAATGAGAGAGGTTGTTGGTTGGTTGAGGAGGGGGGCGGGAGTTGACGTAGCTCAATAGTAAATCCTTCTGTCTTTCTGACACACTGTGTGCATTTATCAATTATCCAGATGTGTGAAGACGATGTGAATACGTGTGAAATGTGTGTGTGTGAATTTGTTCAATTGTGAGGGTGAGTTTGCAGTAAGCGGTGTGGCCGCGACACGAATCGTCGCTTATTGGGAGTAAATTTGCACCTCATCATGATTCAGCCTCGATTCTCACCTAGTAAAAAAAAAAATTGATCAGCACAACGGCCCGGACAGATAATTCCTCCTTAGCAGCTCGAGTGGGGAAATCAGAGCTCAGACAGCATTGATTATATACAAGGCAGGGCAACTCCCCCCCCCCCCCCCCAGGCGTTTTTTTTTGGTTGTTTTTTCATTTAGCCTCTCATCCCGCCTCACGCAGGCCGCTCCCTGGTGTTGGGGATAAGGTGGAGAGACCACAAGTCTGGTACAACTCTGCTCTATTACTACAAATATATGTGCAGTGCATATCCATTACGGCAAATGGGAAGATGAAGAAAAAGGGGTTGTGGTGTCAGTTCTTCTGTTGCTGCTTTGGTGGTTTGCTACTCTTTTTCAGCTTGCCAAGGCATCAGTAGCGTGGGATGGAAGAAATGTGAGGTTGTTGCTCCTCACTAACAAGGGATCAGAGAAGAGGTCAATACTCTTTCTGTTCTCTGTTCTCTCTCTCTCTCCATATTTACCTCCCTTTCTCACATTCCCAAGTGGCAAAGGATTTACACTTGTATTACAGCCTGTATTCAAATCCTCCCTTTGTGTTAATCTTAAAAAGAAGCAAGGTTATGTTTTCCTTTCTAAAAGCCTTTTGAAGCCTGACAATCACACATAAAGCAAAGAGACAAACTCTACACATTGACCACACAGATTATTTCATAAATATCATAACTGCGCCGGAGTTGTTGGCTCTTTACAAAACAGTCCACATTGATATTCCACAATCTATCCTCCTTGCCATTTCATCTTCTGAAAGCTTGTGCTGCTAAATGGCTTTAAGAGTATTATGAAAATATGCTCGTCCAAGGGTAAGCTTTATACCCCCCCTCCTCTCGGCTCAGAGCTTTTAAGCTCGGCGGTTTTAGCCAAAGCCACGATTTCCAAATGTTCCCTGAATCCACAATAGGAGCTCCACATCTTAGCATATAACAACCTATTTCTTTGTTTTTTCGCTTCTCTGCGTGCCTCGGTGCCAATCGATCAAACCACCTGCAGATTTACACCACCGCAGAATCATCGCCCCGGGCCGAAGGAAATAACGGCAGTGTGAATCCTATGTCACTCGTAGATAGCGGTGGGGGGGGAGGGGGTAGTACAAAGTGAGTCACCATGCTGGGAGTGAACAGTATGATAGAAGGCCAGTGTTTTCCAGCCAAAGGTGGTAGGGTGTTTGTAAGACATACCTGTGCATCGAATTCCCTCTACGCCTCATCTGTCTGTTGGTTCAGTATTATCTGCTGAAGCAAGACTGACAATACAGACTAGCTGTGTTGGCAGAAGACCCCAACCCAATGCTAGAGCGCAATGCTAACGCTCTTGCATGTTCTGGGTTGCACTGAGCAAAGGCAAAGGAGATTAAAAAAGAGTGTGTGTGTGGTGTTTCCGATGGGTTCTTAGTCAGGGCCAGGGCTTTGAACTAGTCCTGTGGATGGTGTGGTGTAAAAGGAGGGATTTTCAAGACATCCGCTTTGTTGAAGCGAAACAGGGCCGAGATGGGCTCAGCAGAGCTCCCCGAGAACACAGGGCGGGGCTTAGCGTCCGCCGAGGAGGGAGAGCTATCGTCGCTAATTCTGCTTCAGATTTTTAATGTTGTTTCCTCATTAGCTAGCATCGCCCTTGTTTAATTATTAACATTAGCGAATTAGCTTTTGTCAAAGAGCATAATAGATATGGTGCAACATTGCCTTTTTTTTTTTTTGAAGTCTTGGTAATAGGAGAGCTATTTACAAGTAGCGAGGAATGCTCACTCCCAGCAACTGTCGAGTTTGTCCTTGTTTGTAGGGGTTTCTTTTGATTGGGCCGTCCTTGGCTCAGCTCTGAGATTCCAAAGGGCAGCACCGTCTCTGCAACACACCGACCACAATGAGCCTTTATGGGAGAGGGAAGGGGGGAGATAATAGAGAGGAAAAGAGAGAGAAGCAATGAAAGGAAGAATGAGCATGAGAAAGAGGAGAAAGAGGAGGAAAAACACATTGCTGCAGGAACGACGTAGCCCCGTAGCCCTGTTGCGGCGAGGCCAAGGGCCCAAAGCTTGAGGGCGCTCGTGGAAACCCTGACTTTCTAAACATTTGCAGAACCGCTCTATCTCGAGCCTCATCACAGACCCGGCAGATTCTGGTTGAGCTTTGAATGGAGAAACCTTGAAAAGACCTTGGAAGACAAAAAAAAAAAAAAAAAAGCGCTCAGCTCTTAGCATGCTCCCTCCCTCTATCCCTCCTTCCCTCCAACCTTATACCCACAGTCTATAAAAGGGAGCAGAAAGACTGAGTCATAATGCTGCTGGTTTTGGTGCCAGAGGGTTCAGATAAACAGTGAAACAATAGCCTGGCCTAAAAAGTTGTCACTAGAGATAAACATAGGAGAAGAGTGGGATATGGTATGCCCTAACAATGCAAGAATCTGGTGTGTGTGTGTGTGTGTGTGGTTAGTGGATAAAGGGAAGGGCCACTGTGGTTTACAGAGTGTCTCCATCTGGAAACACTCTGTCTTGGTCTGCTGTTTTAACTGGGAATATGTGGAGTGTGCAAGCAGTCACACACACACACACACACATACATACATGCAAACACATTTATACACACACACGAAGGAGATGCCTGCACACACACACACACACACATGCTGTACACACACACACACACAGACAGATCCTATTTCCCTTTGTCGTCTGGAGGGCTTACAGAGGGACGGCGTGATCGAAGGGAGCAACTCGGCTTCTTAAAATAGAAAGCTCTGAAGAGACGGGGGGGGGGGGGGGGGGGCACTACGCGAGACAAGGCATCTGCAGATAAGAGGTGAGAAAAGGGGGAGGCAGGGAGGGAGAAAGGTAATGACGAGAAAGAGGAGTCTGTTTTAGCAGGAAGAGTACCGTACGTGGTACACACACACACACACACACAGCAGTGGAGAGCCATGAGCAAAACGTACATACAACTACATTCCTGCAAACTGTGTGTTCGTACTGTATGTAAGTTCATGCATGTATAGGTAGCTACACAAGCACATGCCCACCAGCGTACATGAACTATAGGCGTGCACACACGGTCCCATGCTGTACATCCTGACAGCGTCATGCATGCATGCACACAACATATGATATGAAGATATGAGTCATATGATATCCTGTCATGTCTGCACGTGTGGGAAGTGTAAACTCATTTGTACTCCTCAACACACACACACACACACACACACACACACACACACACGCATAGACAGAGTAATCCTACAACTGTGCAGCAGTAATAACTTTGCTGACAGTAATAGCTGATCTTGCTCCCCTGTGCAGCAAGCAGGGTTAAATCTGGGGCTTAAACTAACACACAATGCCTCGCGGCAGAACCCCCTAAACCTTCACCCCCTCCAGCCTCCAGCGCCCCAGGCACAAAACACACACACACACACACACACACAGGCCCTTCGCATCGCCGCACACTTAGTCAGCCAGCGCCTCGCCACAGTCCATTAAATGGGTATTAATGCTTCTTCTTGCTACTTTCCTCAGCTAGCCGCATTAGCGTTTTTCTTCTCTCCTCCCACCCACAGACTTTGGATCTCCCCCCTCCACCATCCCCCACCCCTATCAGAGACCCTGACCTTTTTCCCTCCCCAACTGGAGATGAGAGACATAATTTACACACATATTTATCTCTCTTCCTGGTTTCAATTATCGGCCGGTGAGGGACGAGTGCGTACGAGCATCGGGCCCCTAAACACCCGCTAATAACCTGCACTCTGTCACCCACCACTGTCCCCCTGCACGCCTGGAGGCCGACGCCATGCCCCGCCCCCCACCAGTATGATTAATTCTGTTAAATGGACAATGACCGTCGAAGGCGTCACGTCGGACAGCGGTGTAACGTATTGTAATTGCCGTGGACGTTATTAGTGTGACCAGGCCATTACAATTATTATCATTGTTGTTATTGTGATTAGACCTATATGGAGGGAGAACTAGTGGGGGACTATTGATCTTGTGTTTGCATTGTGTCAGCGACCATGTTTCACAGAGGGGGGGGGGGAAGACATTTTCTGCGACACGGGGGCTTATTACATTAGTGGCGGCGGCGGCGGCAGACATAATCACTCTTGTTTGCGTTGTGTTTTCTCCTCCACCTCGCACCTTGAGATGAAGGGACTCAACAGTACAATAGCGTCGAGGCTGTTTCTTGGTGTGTGTGTGTGTGTGTCCTGTCCTGTCGTTAGCCTGCGTGTATAATTGGACATCGAGCGCGTTATAGTTGTGCAGTTTGAAACAAGGAAGGATTAGCTCCGGTGTGTTTGCCCTGATGTTTGACTAGCCGGGGCTGATAGAATTCCTTCACACTGAGACGGGCCGGCCGCCACTAGAATAGTCAATTAGTGGAGACGGTCCACCACACACACACACACACAAACGCCCCCTTAAAAAAAGACCTTTTACTACTACTATTACTGCCTCAACCATTTCAATATATGTGAAGATTTTAGTTCCGAAATTGAAGTTTGATTGCACAAAATCAAGATGAATTATGCGCTTTGCAGAATGAAAAAGACCTTAAGCCCCTGGTTAACATAATAACATCCTCTAGAGATGTTGAATGTTGAACTGGTGCAGCGTAGTAGTAGATTTTTTTCATGCACTGACCAATATCCCTTCAGTTTCACAAGATGGTTGGTTGTGTATAACCTTCCTCACTGGCAGACCAACCAAAAACCTCAATTTTCCATCAGCAATCGCCTGAGAAAAGTCCTAGCTTCCATAAAGTCCGAGTGCCCTTTTCTCTCTCTCTCCACCACTAGCATAACTTCTCCCCTTTACATCCCTCCAAAGGATAAAAAAAAAATTCCTTCTTTGACATTCAAAATACAATACAAAGTTGAAACAGTCCACAAGGAGGTGTGGTAAGTAAGAGAAAGGGCTGAAGAAAATGTTTGCTCCTCAAGCCGTGTGGGTGTTGCTTTCTCCAATTCTGGCGAGTGTCAGATGGGAATGACCTTTTCTGTTTCATTTACATGTGTCATATCTAAAATGCATCGCCTGCGGTGAACGTGCTGACCAGCTCAAACTTCTACCACTACACAACCCCGCACGGCCGCAGCTGTGAGCAACATCGCCGAGCATGCGAGAACTATATGGTCCGCGAGGTGAAAAAAAGTGAGGCTGAAATATAGAGAGAGAGCGATGGGAGGGAGGGAGGGAGGGAGGCAGTGCATGCAGTAGACGGAGTGTTTACTTTTGAACGGGTGATCCTTTGATCTGGCGAAAAAGAAAAAAAACATAAATATTGATCTACTTCCCAGTCCCAGTCCAGATGAGATCGTGGAGGCCAATAACATCTTTGAACTGTGAACAGTGCTAGCTCGGGCCTCTAGGGGTCCCGGGGTGAGATTTTGTGCTCAGCTCCCCTTCCAAAAAAACAGATATTTTACATTCAAGTGAAGTGATGCACGCTGCCTTGTAGTTTATTTATGAGATAATTTAGAATAGGGCCCGCTATCTTTGCGTGCCACATTTCCCCAAAGCATTAAGCACTACGGTTTTGTTGTTTTTTTCTCTAAATTGAATTTGAGGGAACAAAAAGGTGCTTCTTCTTTGTTTTGCGTTGTTCACCGCTCGACGAGCCTCTTATCGACAACACAGAGAGATTGAATCTTCTATCTAGATCCAAACTCTCCTGACTGTGAACTCTATTACCCAGGGTGAGTGATCGGTGTAGAGTAGACTAGCCTTGGTTTATTGTGGTAAACACTTTTAAGGGTGTTTGCATCATCCGGTGTACAGTAAGAGGCACTCGATACCACTCAGCTGGCTGAGGCAGTATGGCAGGTGAGGTGGTTGCAGTATTAGCTGGGTTTTGGATGTTGATCTATCTATCTCTCCATCTATCTATCTATCTATCTCTCCATCAACCGGTTTGATATTACAAATCGAGTTGCTGGATCCAACAGTGTTGTTTTTGTTTTGGATTTATTTTGGGTGCTGTAATGCATGAAACCGCCAATTCTCGTCAATGTAGTTTTCATACAATTAGTATTTAATGCTGACAAGCACCGAAAACGTGTTACTACCACTACAATGACCATAATCCATTGCACCTATGACACGGGGAAATCTGTGCTGTGGTGTGTCTGTGCTGACCAGCCCCTGTGGGTCAGGTCTAAGCCTTGAGGCCAATTTGACACGGTGGCCAACGGCGGTATTGCAACTTAAAATACTGACGCAGCCCAAAAAGCAACCATTAGAAAAGGCACTCATCTAAAACTGATAAATAAGAGACCTTGAATGTCACACAGTCCAAAAACCACTCTTTGAATTATGAAGTTATTCATATATATCACAATTTATTTTGTGTGATGTCATCTCAGGGCAGCAGCAAAGCACACACTTCTGACCTCTGCCTCAGTCAGGAGCAGGCGTCTTCACTTCCCCCTGCCTGGTTGAAACCATTAAAAAAACTATTTCAATAGTATCCCGTGTGAGTAGTCCACCGGGAGATGTAACCCCACTGGGTTGTTTGGGAGTCTTGATGCTGGTGGTGGTGGGAGAGGCACGCAGCACTACAGCAGCAACCACACTGACAGCAGCAGCAGCAGCAGCAGATGTTGGCGTCCAGGCTGGGTGAGCATCTTGCGTTTAAATGAATCAGCCGCCATTTTTTTTTCTCCGTTCATCCTCCAGATCTTCTGTTAAACCTGAACTGGATGGAGAGACCGTTTGAAACAGCCTTGATATTCAACGGTGCAGTACCATCAGCTTATACCTGAGAGAATGTACTGCCAGAAACAGTAGAGTTGCTGCGCTCACTGAATGAAATGTCCATAAATCTTCAACAACTACACCCCCCTCTACACACACACACACACACACACCGCCGAAGTAAACTGCCAACCTGTTGGAAACACTCCTGTGTGTTAATCAACTCCCAGCATAGCAGTGTTGCTTTTCTTATCCATGTTTCTTTCACACACCCCCCGCCCCCCCCCCTCCCCCAATGGTCGTCACGTCTTATTTCTTTCCAAGCAAAAAGAAGCAAACAGCCCCGTCTTCAACTATTCATACAGCCCCAGGCTACACTTCAGATATGCTAGCAAATACCCAAATGCCCAGCAAGCTTTGGGCCTCTGGTTCGCTTTCATTCCTTATTTTGCAAAACAAAGGCGCGTGGCATGTTTTCCTGACAAGTGATTTGGAGGAGCTTGTTTGTGCACTCTACAGCTGGGCTCCGGTTAAATCCACCCTGACACGCAGGAGCTGGGAAAGCGGCAAAAAAGGACCTCTGACCCCCTTTCCAAGAGCCTCTTATGTCTGAATTGGAGTGAAAAAAAGTGCAGTTTTCAGTAACAGCTATATGGAAGTGGTTTTCAAGCACTGATTGCAGAGTCTGCACCCCTTCCCCTTCCCCTTCCCCTTCCCCTTCCCCTTCCCGTAACAACCGCCGAACCACCCAACTTAATATCCTCTCTGATACCATTCAGAGCACTTGTGGATTATAGTACACCACTGGATTAGGGCCATCTCCCTCCACGACATCTGTTTTACTGTAGAGGCTCACGGAGATTATCGGGAGAAAAGCGCATGCTCTGTTACAAACACATGGGCCAAGATGTAATCTCATCAAGCGATTAGCATGGCTGTTTTGTCTGGATACAAAGTAACGCAGAAGAAGAACAAAGAGGCAGAAAATAGTTGAAAAGAAAACGCTGAGGCGGCACAGTCTGTAGATTGTGTTTCCTTTGATTTAGAGGGCCAGACTCATTACCGCTTCACCACATATGTACCTGTTTAATGGGTTTGCGGTTTGATAGTTCAAGGTAAAACGAACTGCAGCATCTTTCCACGGGGAGCAGCTTCAGGGAGGGTGAAGGGGGAAAGGTGCTTCATGTTAGCAAATATGATGAGAGTGCTTCACTCCACTAAAGCGAAAGGCGAAAGGCCCCTGGTCCATTCAAACACACCTATTAAAGCTTCAGCCGATGCCCACACCCCCTCGCCCACGGATGTACACACACACACACACTCACACACACCTCTCTCTCTCTCTGTCTCACTCTTTGGCAGATCTGCAGACGTTCAGCTCAGCCTGCCTTTCTTAACCGCGGCAACGCATTTTCTGAAAACAAACACACACACACACCATATACTCCCCGCTATCCACTACTAATTAGGAGCTAATTACGGAGGCCAGTGTAAACAATCTCAGCAGATGGTGAAAACGAGGCATTAGCACTAATGACCTTGAAGCAGTGTGAGACCATGGGGCTTCCATCCAGGAACAGCCTCTCTCTTTATGATACGCTGCATTATCATTAAATACCACACACACACATACATACAAATACACACACCAATTTAAACCGTGACCCAATGTTACCATTAAACCATTTTGGCACGAAGCTCGGTATTTTGTTTTGAAGTTTTTCCCAGTGTTGTGTACTTATTTGTGCTCTGTGTGTGTGTGTGTGTGTGTGTGTGGGCTGTGTGTACACATCTACATTTGTGCGCTGCCCTACTTGCCCCCATGATTAGACTTGCTGATAGGCGTTGCTGGCTGATTGCTGTTTGGACCCGGAGAGGATCAAATAAGCACGGCTGAGCGGTGCTGAGTTTTTCTTCGAGTGCCTGTGCACTGTTGTTAACCCGTCTGATTACGTGTGACCGGGCGCCTTGCCCTCTGATTGTACACGCACACAACAGCCGATCCACCTCTACCACCGAGCTAATGTTGCGCTCCATTGATCACTGAGATCCAGCCCCCCCCGTTCCACCCACTGCTTTGTTTTGAAGACGGATTGGAAACGCATTGTTTCAGGGCAGCATGAACTCCTGTTAAACTTGGAGGCGGATTGATCGCGGTCTCTCACATCAAAGCCGGAGCCGGGTTCTCTCTCTCCGATGGCTCAGCGATCTTGGTAATTACCCCATGATGTGAGGGAAAAGGATGGGAGGAAGTTAAATGGATAGATCAAGTGAGAGTTTTATTTTGCGCCTATAAAAACAAAAAGAAAAAGAACAGAGGGGAAAACCAAAGGATTTGCGTGACATCTCGCGGAGTTTTTGCGTGACATTTGAGAGACTTGGAAAGGCGACAGACAAAGAGGAAGAGTCAACATGACAATCCCCTCGTCTGCCTCTGATCGGCTGTGTGTTTCAGCATCCATTGTGCTCAACAGCAGGCGCCCCCCCCCCCCCCATGCCTCTGGCTGCTGGCCACAAAGTAAAAATCCATTTTTTGGCTCACTGAGGCCATTTATTTTTTCTTCTTCTTCTTCTTTACGAGGGACCGTGATTGGCTGGTCTGAGAGGCAGCAGAGTGGACGGTGGCTTCTCGTCTCCCCACAGGTCACTCTCACAAGCCCTCCTTCTGTTACGACATCACATGGTTGAAATCCTTTTCACTGCTCTAAACAGACTCCGTTTCAAAAAAGGGGGACACGTCATTATCTCAGTCTCAGTCCCAGTCAAAAGGGGATTCATTTGGGTGCTTACAATGTGCAGTTGTGCCCATTTCAAGTTGGCATTAAATACCACACACAGACACACACACACACACACTCCATGACCCATAGTATTAAGACTGAGAACAACAACTGATTCCATTCTTCTGCCCAATAAACCGATCATTTGCTGGCAAGGCTTTTGTGCAAAACGTCTCGGTGAGGTGACTGGAGAGTGGAGATCACACACACACACACACACACACACACACAAACAACACACACACACTGACTCTCTCCCCGTCATCCCACCAGTCTTTGCAGAGATCTGGTCATCTGACTGTGGATCAGTGGGCTATCTACCTCCTCTCTCTCTCCCCCGTTCCTCCCCCATCTCTCCGTCATAGAGAGCCAGCAGCATCTCTGACCCTCACATTCCTCAACACTGTTACAGCCTGTTGACAGACGTGACAGCCAAATATATAAAAGATGACATGACTAACATTGTGGGCTAACCAAACTGTTTAGGTTTGGTTTACCGATGATCTAACAGGTTAGCACTGTTAGCACGTCCTGCCTCTGAGTGTGCACCACAAACATTAGTCTGTATTATGGCGTGTCTCAAGACAAAAAAACAATTTAATTGATATAGATGGTCTTAATTAAAGCTAGATGACCTCTGAACCACATTGGATCATTTCACATTTTAATTGAATCCATCAAACTGGATACAGAGCAGATGTTGCCATTTAGTTCACATGGATAATAGTGCGGTGGAAGACGACAACACATAGATGCATGAGCTCTATCAGATGAAGTGTCAGCTCCATATAGGACATTGTGATTTAGTCTGGGATCCTGCTCTACAGGTGTAAGGCTCCTTCAAGGCCCAAGGTGGCTAATTCAACTTCACTTGCCCTTCTAGCGGAGGCACTCGTTCCAAATTGGCTCCAGAAGTGCCAGTCGTCCACCTCCTCTCATCTTTATCAATGTAAAGTGTGTTTTCGTCATTCCCCGCCACGACTGCTGAAGTAGTCTTGCTGTAACTAACACACACACACACACACACTATCACATCTGTCAACCCCCCTCCAATCAAAACAACGCCGCCGCGTCTGTTCACCTCCGAGAAATAAATGAAATGAGAGGGAGTGAAAAAGAGCCCTCACTCATATTCCGCAGTTCCTTTTAAGGTTAATGTTTTATTTCTCTCTCTTTCTGTCCCTCTACTCCCAGCACTTCAAAAGGTAATTAATTTTCCATCCTTTGGCAATGACGGGACATTTATTAAACATCTGCTCGGGCCCAGTCACTTCGAGGGAGTGCCGCGGAGTGCCGCTTGCTCACTTGCCTAAGTGAGCGAAAAAATTGAACAGGGTAGTTGAGATGGGGTACGGGTAAGGAGGGGGGGGGGGTAACGGGAAAAGAACAAAGAGCGAAAAAAGAGACGGAGCGAGGGAGAAGAGCAATCGTGGTGGAAGCGGAAGGAAGGCTGCGTGGGGTGACCCTCGTCTGGGGCATGAATGGCAGAGGCGAGCGGCTTCTGGCATCTTTGAAGGACCACAGACCGCCATCTCAGCTTGGCAAAGGGCATTCTGCCCTTTTTCCTTACAATGACAGCATTCTTTTCTAGCCGGCACAATGCATCACAGGGCTCCGCCTGGCTCTGATCTGCATTATAAAAGGAGCCGAATGCAGGCAGGTAAGAATAGGGCAGACTCGGCTAATTGCAGTGGGGACGCTAACCTGCTGTTCTGGCTCTTAGATCCCCGTGGACAGGTAGAGGGCACAGGGGGAAAGAGAGAGAGAGAGAGAGAGAGAGAGAGAGAGAGAGAGAGAGAGAGAGAGAGAGAGAGAGAGAGCACGTCCTGAGAGTTTTACCTTGCCACTGGAGCATGACTAAATTTTTCATTAGCTTGCCTGGAAACATTGTAGAACAACAAAAAAATAAAATAAGATAGACAAACCAAAGACCGAAAACAAATGGTTTTGAGGACACGTCACCCCAACGCCACATTGTGGTTTTAGTTGAGAAATATAAAGTGTTGAATTAAGTAAGAGAGCTTATACTCATACACAGTAGAGTATGAATACAAAACTACTCTATTGTTTCTTTACAACACATCTATCTATCTATCTCTCTCTCTCTCTCTCTCTCTCTCTCTCTCTCTCTCTCTCTCTCTCTCTCCTTGACAACAAGAAGCAGCCGTGCAGTACAATATAACCGTGTTTATCACACAATGGCCCGCTGCCAACGTTTTGACTGTCGCCTGTAAGGCTCAGTGACTCCAGAGCATCTCAAGGCACCTTCCTTCTTGTATCCGTTTTGCTTTTCCTCCGTGACAAAAAAAAAACCTGTCCATTTCCCTGAGCTGCCACTGTAATGCCATGGTGCCGTGGTACTTACACCCCCATTATACACATGCATGAATACAAATAGGGTAATATAAGGCAAGACCTGCTGGCTGTGCAGAGAGGGGCCTCATATACTGTACAAGGAGGAACTCGTGGACCATTAGTCTTCATGGCAGCCGTAGCCTGATGTGCTGTGACGGTGAATACATACTTTATGTTGGCCTGCGTGCGTCACACCTGAACTGTGTCTGCACGAGGTGGTGGTGGAGAAATGGAGCGTGGCTTGTCGCTGCCGTGGCGGAGAGGCGGCGATGGATGGAGGGCCCTCTGATATGGAAAAGGTGGTGCAGGATAGCAGGAGTGTGTGTTTTTGTGTGTGATTGCATGCATGCGTGTGTGTACGGTATGAGGATGCGAAAAGACATCTGATAGGATGTCAGTCAGAAGTGCTTCACCTGTCATGATGCTGCTGCTAGTGACAGAGTGAGGGATGGCTCTGACCTTCAGCGGTGACAAGGGAGCAAGGCAGCACAATTAGACTACACCCCCGCATCGCTCTCGTCATTCAGGACCCGTCAGGCCACGCCCACCTCCTCTCCATGCCAGAGCTGTCAGCAGATGAGCGGATGGTTCCATGTCGTAATCCACAGGGGGGGTGTGTGGGGGGTCTGACACTGACCTGCCTCTCACCTCCCCAAGCAACACGCTGTACATACACCGCGACAGAAAGGCGAGATGGTGGGGGAAAGAATGGGAGAAGGATGAATAGATGGTGAGAAATAAATAAGAAGAGAGAAGGGAACGAAAGGAGAGAAGAAGATGGATGGAAAATGATATGAATATAAAATTAATATCTGGATGGATGGATGTGATGAGTTGAAGGATGAGTTCCTCTGTAGCTCAATTTGTAGGAAATGGCACAAACATTGGAGGTGCTTTGGATAAAAATGTCTCCCTTATGGCATATGTGATGTTAAAGATGGAGAGGCAGAAAACAGGAGATGGATGGAGGGAAAGGCAGATAAATGGAGGGTGGACGAAAAAGAAAAAGAGGGGTAGGAAGGGCATGGATAAAAGAAAATGGGGTGTGGGTTTATGGGTTTACGGGTAAAGGACAGGTGAAGCCCTGCATTGCACGGCCAATCAGGGTGTGATCTGCCCACAGATGGTGATGAGTGATTGATGGATGGTCCAACCTCAGCCTCTCTTTGCAGCGTCATCGGGCGGGGAGGTTTGCAGGGCCTGTATGAAAGGACCCCATAGTGCCGGTGCCCATCCATCACCAGGCCACTGTGTCTGCTGAAGCCTCCAGGAATGAATGGTTCTGGACTGGACATTATTTAAAGGAAGCCACATATGAACTATCAATCATCCCCTCCACTAACATTTTAATTCATTGCACTATAGCTTCTGTCCTGAACAGTCTTCATTGCTGCTGTTAGTTATTGTAATTGTGTATGGTGTGTATATATGTGTGTGTTTGTGTGTGTCATTTCCTCTGTAATTGGCCAAACTCACACCAATGGGGTTTTCTCAGATAGCCACACATTGCGGTACAATGTTTCACATCCTCATATCGTCTGTTTGCCACAGACAATATGAGTGTGAGACTCTGCCCCTCCAGTGGGGTATGATCTAACTTTGGATGCCACTACTTGGCACAGGTACAGAGCAGAAGGGTAAACTAATGCGAGCAGAGCAGCTGAATTAGCACCGGCTCTAACACAGTTTTACACATCCCTTTAAATGTGTCAGGCAACATGAAAACTCTCCATTTTTTGCACTGATGTGTACAGAAATATCACACAGATACAGCCACACATCCACATCAAATGTGGTCCAGATCCACAAAACGATGGAGTGCAAATTACAAAGAAAATCAGTTGAACAGATTCTACTGTCGTTTTTTTTGTGGTGTTCTTATATAAAATGGCGGTGGTGAGTAACTGACTGACAGGCAGTGGCGTGGCAGAGGGTGTGTTTTGAGTGTCCACTCTTAGACAGATACTTATCAGACAATGGGAGACATAGTTGCGGAGGTGGGAGGCAGACCTGTCAATCACAGTACAGCCAATACACTTCTGTTTGAGGAAGCTGTCAGTCACCTGGGAGGTGCAGTAATGGCATTGCTGTCACCTGAGAGAGAGAGAGAGAGAAAGAGAGGGCAGGAGGGAAGGAAGGAGATTTGGTGAACTGGAAGGAGGAGAAGAGATGCCACTTAGCCAAGAATATTATTGAAATAGCTACCTGTATTATGAACATGTCATTCAAAGAGTACATTGAAGCCTTTGGGTGGGCGGAGTCAGGACGCTCTGCAAGAAAGATAAATCCAGTAGTAACCGGGTGGATGTATGAGGTTTGTGCTTTGACTGACAGAAAAGCAATGTTCCAGGAGTACCGCATGGATGCAACTGTCACACACACACACACACACACGCACATTTACACATGCACTCACAACATGAACCCTTTCATTGAGGCGTTTCTGGCTGGTGCTGCTTACCGCCCTGGCCCTATTCCCTCTTCTTCCATCCCTTCCCCTCTCCCTATTCTGGCCAAGTGTTTACGAGACCACTGGGCTATGATGGGATCCATTAACCGGCGTGCTAAAAACTAAAAAAATCAGTAACGCGGCGAGCAACAGGTTGCCACTTGGCCACATACTCCTGCCTCCACTTGGCATGACAGATCTTCTTATAGAGTGTGTGCATAGCCTGACAGCAAGCTGGCACAGGATATGGAGATCCTGGCCACTGCCCGGTGCCTGGCAGCCCCCCGCGCCACAGAATATCCAGCCCTAATACCCACCCAATAAGGCTTCTGGCTTAAAAGTTTCTGTGTGCAGTGATGTATATAAAAGCCTTGTTTTCCCTACAGTCTAATCCATGGACTTTTAGGGTTTAACGTTTAGAAAATGTTTTTGCACCTCCAGCCTTTTAATTGCTTTGCCCCTCCATTCCCCTTCTTTCTTTTCATCTTCCTTCTTTTATGCTCCATCTACTTTCTCTCATTTCTCTCTGTCGCCCGGGCATCGCAGCGCTACATGGCGTGATCACAAATTGCACCTGAAATGAAAGCTCATTAAGAGGGAAAATGACAGATTACAGCCCCTCTGAATGGCTAACAGTGGCCTTTCATTCCATGGCCTACACAAAAAGAACCATACCCAAACAGAGAAAACTTTGACCCCTGCAGGAGGATAAAAGACCAAGGGCCTTTATGGCAAGACTATAATACACATGCCCCTCAGAGTCCAGCTTAGTCCTGAAACACAGAGAAGGCACCCTCATTAAAGGAAACCGCTACCCTAAAACACTTTAAACCTTGTATTGCACCTTGTAATTCTGGGTCCATTTTGTTGTTTGGTGGTGTATTTTTGTCATTAACGCATCCATCGCATTTCTAGCACAGCTACAATGGAGTTTAATATGAGGAAAACTGTTAATGATATAAAACATCAATGGCAAACTTCACGTTTTGGTGTCAGTCCCTCAGAATCGAAGAGAAAGGGCTTCTTTCTAGACTCACCGTTTTATACCAACATTCAACAATCATACAGGGAGAAATCCATCATAAAAGAGGAAGAGAAACCAATTTCTCCACCAACCGTATCCTCAATAGTCCACAATGCAGCACAGTAACAAAGAAGGGCCGTGACTCTTCCATTCTATCCACTGGCAGGAACAGTTCGCCTTACTGCTATCACTCTCTCCACCTACATGTAAAACCCACAGCTGACCATGGAAGTGTGTCAAACATGGCTGCCACGAATCCACAGTCCAAGGTATTAAAAATAATATTTACCAGTTGTATTCACACTATTATGCTTCTGCACAATCATTTAGGATTAAGTAGAAATACCTGCTGCAATTCATTTGGTTGACAAAGCAACTTGTTATTGAGTTGTTGCTATGGAAACGTCCCAATGGGTTGAACACGGTTTCAGATCGGAGCGATGGGAAATATCTCCATCTGCTTTGTCTGACATGACATGAATGCAGCAGCAGCAACAAGTTCATGCCCGAATGGGAGTAGACAAGTTGAAGGAAAGTGGCTACAATAAAAAGGTACATTTACAACATTATTGCACATAACGGTGTAAGAGGATTAGCACATGCAATTTTCCTTTAAGTTAGTATTAATATTACTTTTCAAATAGAAGAGTGATAGAAAACACCATTTTGGATCCCCAAAACACTCACAACCATGCAAGCGAAGCAGCATTAGCACGAGGGGAAATGGAAAGCATCGGCACACACAAACCGCGATTGCTGCGAGAGGACACGGTAGGAGGTCAGAGGAAAATGTATGGCGGTAGGTAAGAAGGAACTAATTGGCCCGCTGAGCGGAGAAACCAGCCTCATCCATTCCCTCGGCTTTATTTAGACATGCCCTTCATTAGGTGAGGACAAAGGGGACAGAGCAATGATTACATTTATCCCGCGGGGGGGGGGGGGGGTCTTACAATGTGCATGCATCTGCGTCTGGGGCAGAGAGAGGGGGGGCGGTCTCCTTGTTTGTATGTATATGTCTGGCTCAGTGTGAGTGTCAGGCCGAGTGGGAAGCAGCCGACAGACACGGGGATGAGATGGATGACGGGGGAGCGTGTGTGTGCATGCTACTCTGTTTGTGTGGGGACTATGTTAAGTTCCCAGTGGGGGTGGCCTGCCGTCCGCCTGCACGAACACACACACACACACACATGCCCGCACTCATACGTACACACAACAGACAACAGTGCGCTTCCACCGGGCAGGCTATATAATCCTCACAAACTGCTACGCTGCTACAAACCAAGTGAGAAACACAGTGGGAGAGAATGAGCGAGAGAGAGAGAGACTTCAAGAGAATGAAAGACCAAGAAGAAGAGTGTGGGCATGCTGAGTGGAGGAGATACAAAAAGAGTCTCGGCCAGTGTAACAATGGCATTCAATGGGGTATCGAGACTCATCTTTTTATCCACTAACCAGCTACTATGTGGCAATAGAAAATACTGACTAAAATGCCCATTCTAGTCCATTAAAAGCCCTCTAACAAGGCCATAGAGTGTAATTGTTTCCTTACACACTCCAGAGTGAACAAGCGTTGAGCCAGGAGAGATGGTGGATAATGGCCTCTCCTTCACTCCTCCTCAGCTATCAAATGCTCCATGTATTCACCTACACTAATCACGCTCGCTGAGTGGCAATTAGACAATTATCACCCAAATTCCCATTTTAAAGTAAGTAGTCTTTTGAATTAATTTGTGTTATCTAGCAGAAACGCAGCCATGTGTGACCGCACTGTTCTTCTAAATTCGGTGTTATAATAGCACCAGTTTAGCTCTTAAAGAACGGAGCAATTACCAAGAATTTAAAGGCGCCGGGAATGCTTGGTATGCTTGAAATGTTCCACAAATAGACACGCAGCTTCATGTGAACTTTAGTCACCATTAATTAGTGGCTCTTAATTATTTTTGATTCATTTTTTATCTGGAGACCCACTTTTTCAAAATACATACCCTAAATATCCCTAATTATAGACTACTTACTTACAGGCACACTATTTTTTTAATTCAACCTGCCCTGCATTTCAAGGGAAGGCTCTGGTAACATGACATATCTGCAGAGGTTAATTTGTTGACAATAATTAAGGGACCCACTCTAGTCTCCCTGTGGGCCACCTAGGGATCCTGACCCCGGTTGTGAATCACTGCTTTATCTGATCCTATTTATTTCTCCCTTCCGCTATCTCTTTACACATGTTGGGCTAAGCACAGGGATGTAGTGGAGGCTTTACCCACCTTTTTATTTGCAGAAGAGAGTGACATAAATAGATTAGGGGGTCATTCCTATGTTCCCAGGGTCCTATGTCCCCTGGGTCCTAGGTTCCCAGGGTCCTAGGTTCCCCAGTTCTACATATGTGCTCTCCCAGGGTCCTATGTTCCCAGGATCCTATGTCCTATATGGGACCCTGGGAACATAGGACCTCGGGAACATAGGACTTTGGGAACTTACAACCCTAGGAACATAGGACCCTGGGAACATAGGACCTTGGGAACTTACAACCCTAGGAACATAGGACCCTGGGAACATAGGACCATGGGAACATAGGACCATGGGAACATAGGACCATGGGAACATAGGACCATGTGAACATAGGACCTTGGGAACTTAGGACCCTGGGAAAATAGGACCTTGGGAACATAGGACCTTGAGAACTTAGGACCCTTGTAACATAGGACCCTGGGAACATAGGACCCCGGGAACATAGGACCTTGGGAACATAGGACCCTGGGAACATAAAACCTTGAGAACTTAGGACCCTTGTAACATAGAACCCTGGGGACATAGGACCCTGGGAACTTAGGACCCTGGGAACATAGGACCTTGGGAACATGGGACCTTGGGAAATTAGGACCCTAGGAACATAGGACCCTGGGAACATAGGACCCTGGGAACATAGGACCCTTGGAACATAGGGCCTTGGGAACATAGGACCTTGGGAACATAGGACCCTGGGAACATAGGACCTTGGGAACATAGGACTTGGGAACATAGGACCCTGGGAACATAGGACCCTGGGAACATAGGACCTTGGGAACATAGGACCCTGGGAACATAGGACCTTGGGAACATAGGACCTTGGGAACATAGGTCCTTGGGAACATAGGACCTTGGGAACATAGGACCCTGGGAACATAGGACCCCGGGAACATAGATACGCTCCCAATATTACTTCCATAAATCCATAGCATATCATACTAAAGAAAAACATAAATTAATTGATTTTTGTTTATATTGGTGGTTGTCTGCCAGCGTCACGGAGAGGAGGTCATAGTTCACCCAACGTTTTACAACCGTATTACTGGCTAAGCAGCCAAACTGCTGAGTAACACGCCTCGCTTTCGGCCAAGCAGCGTGGGAGAGGTGTTGTTTAGCGGCAGACAAGTTATCCCCGCATGAGCACCGCTATCTCCGTTCATTCTCACAGTGAATTCTCTAAACTGGATACCGGACATGCACGATGTGTCTCACTTCAATTATGACGACTTCACAAACACCTTTTTCATTGTGCCTGCCTGTACTTTCCTGCCTGTCTTGTCTCCTTTTTCTCTCGCTCACTTCCTCCCTCTCTGTGATTCCCTTGCTGTAACCTGCCCATGCATTATTGAGTGCCGGAGAACATTGTTCTACGGTGTTAATTTTTTAGCAGGCCGGGGGCGGACTGCGGACACACCCCATCCCTACGCAGGGGGTTAGTCAGGTCACTGATGCGTGCTGCCTGTGCGTGTGTGTGTGTGTGTGTGTGTGTGTGTCTGTCTATCTGTTTGTTTATTTATTTCCTCTGACTGCACTTCTGTCTTCACTTCCAGCACATGTCAAGTCTCTGACGGTGTGTACATGTCAAAGGGAGAGATTGAAAGTCCGTAATAACCTCATACCTAAATCCCCTGCGTTGCTAACACACCTGTACCATTTTAGATTAAACTCTGACTCCTCGCTTGCAGGCTTCTTTTGATCTCCTGCATGGCTATTTTACTTGATGTAAAAATCCCTTTTGACATCATTTGGGGAAAGCGCTTACTTAAATCTGGACAGGAGATGGAGGCTGTAAGTCCTGCCTGTCTTATAGGACTTTAATGCAGTGTGGTGAAGGTTATCTGCAGGGATGTTTCATGCAGGATTTTCAGCCATATGATCCTGACACATGGGACAGTCCTCAGCTTTATTGTGTCCCATAATGCAGGATTTGATTTGCCTAAACATAATGGCATAATATGCTCGGCGTACTGTGCTGCACGCTCGGCCACTGAGGAGATTTTTATTTCTCGATCTTCTGGGAAATTAAACCAGCTTGCTCATGTACAAACACACACGCCTACACACATGCACACATACAGACGGTTGCACAAACTAAAAGGAAGAAGCACATATAGACACACCTAAAATTAGCTTTTCCTCTCATATTTATCATGCTGTCTTTCCCACACACACGCACACACACATCCGTATTAAAAGTTTGTCTTTGTGCAGCATTGTTTCATAGCATTAGCCGCTTAGCGGAGCTTTGCAAGACATTACCGTGGGGTGGCGGGGGAAGGATTGCTCTGGGGTGAGTGATAAAGGTAAGCGTGCACGCTGAGAGCTTAGCCTGTCGCGGCTAAAGGTTAGCCCGTAGATTTACGAGCCGCCGTCCCCCTTGGCCCAGGCTGTTTAAAGAGGTAGACACTTTTAATGTTTTAGCTGGGCTGATTGATTGCGACCGTCTTATTCCTACTGCGGAGGAGAGGAGAGGAGGAGAGGAGAGGAGAGGAGAGGAGGAAAACGTCCCCCGTGGCAAATAGTTGGTGGACCACTGGCGATCTACTGGATGATAGCATGAATGACACTGGCTTGGCCTGATGTTAAAGGACCACAGGAGCCTGAAGAGACAGTTAATCATATGAGTGATGATTGAACACCATTGTGTATGAAGGATAAAAATACAGGAGAGGATGTAGTGAGAGCTAGAATACAGAGAGACGAAGCATGCAGGACCTGCTGCTGGTAGACTGCTATAAGAGCTGGGAAACAGACAGACGGGCCCTCACACCCCTCTCCGTCTCCCCATCTGTCATCCCATTGTGTGGCTCCCCAAGCTGCTGCCAGAGACTGACCCCCCATATCAAGTAGAAGCTTCCTGTTTGAGCCATGATCTGGGTGTTTGGTGCTGAATACCACGATCAGGTGTGTCACTCTGGTTGGCACAATTCATTGGAGACAACCTAATAATAAATAATACAAATTTATACATGAAGGAGCTAATAGACCTCAAGTAAAAATTATCTAAGGATGAAGTCTGAAGTATTAACTGTAACTGTAATTGCTTGCTTTTTCTGAAAATGTAAAATGATGTAATTGATTAGAAAGACAGCAAAACATAGTTTACAAATGTGTATTTTAAAAACAAACTAACAACCCACTTTATGCCAACTACACAGACGTGTCTCTTTGAACTGAGTGAAGAGCACTTGAAACTGAGGGTGCTGTGATAAAAAGCCTCTACTCTTCTAGTTCATCTGATTGCCTCTGTTGGCGTTTCCTGCCACCTTTTCTGTCACAGGCTCCTTTGAGGTATTTGGAAACAACCGTTTGCAGACATTCTCATGTTGTGTCCTTTGTACCTGGATTCCTCCTGATTGCTCCTCACAACACAACAAGAAAATGAAGTGACTCACTCAGTGAATCCTTGTTTCAAGCTCCGCTGCTCTGGGTGTGTCGGTGCAATCATGTAGGTTGTGTGGTGAACATTAACTCTCAACCAACCAAAAAGTGGTACTGGCGTAATAGACTAGACAGAATAGATCATTGGTTTAATGTATTGAACCAAAAGCTTTGTCAGCCAGCGGCAGCCGGCAGCACCCGCCACAGCTGTTTGTCACCCGTTTTCCTCTGGAGGTCTGAAAGAGGCATCCTGACCAGCGGCTCCTAAAAAGCCGGTGGACTGCCAGCAGCTTGCTATCTGGGGTGCTTGATGGTGGGTCTTGATACCCCTATTGATTTCCCTTTCAATACCCAGCTAGCTCCTGTTCGGGTTGTCTTTTCTTGCACTCTTCTACCAGTGACACACCATTTGGCATCCCAGATTGATTGAAACCTAACCCCTATTTGGCGTGAAGTAAAAATATCTGCAGAAAAATGGCCACAGAGAGGGAGAGTGACATCAAGTCAAAGTGAAGGATGGTGGTGGATGTGTCTTGTGTCACAGCTGAGGTCCGTCCAGATCCACTTAGATGATTTAGTGATGCAATAAACACAACTTATGTACTGTAAAGAAAAACCAAAAACCTGCATCGCCATCATTTTGTTTTTGCTACCTGCGACCTTAGCAGGGTTCCAGTCATTTTCTCCCACCTACTGGGAGTCGCTCTCCTGGTCACTGCAGGGGTCCTGGGACTCTCCCTGGAAGACGGCCAGCCGAACTGAACATGAGAGAGCTTAGCGGACCAGCAGGGGGAGGGATTAGGGGCCGGCAGCGTGGCCTCATGGCCTCATGGCCTCATGGGAAATGCAGTGTTACAGGAGGAGGAGGCCTCACTGAGCCATGAACAGAACAAACAGGGCTGCCAGTAATAAGCTGGAGATGGGCCAAAAGTGTGTGTTATGGCAAGATGTGTGTTTGTGGGCGTATGTATATGTATACATGTGTGTGTGTGTGTGTGTGTGTGTGTGTGTGTGAACAGTGGATTGGCTCCATTACTATGTTGATGAGTGCACATCCATTCTTGTGCACCATGAATGTGTGTCACGGACAGTGGCTGGTGGAAATCAGCAGCTGGCCTTGCTCTGAGTGTCTCTAAGGGATGAATAAAATGCTGGTCACCACGTCCACACACACACACACACACCCACACACACACACACACACACACACACACACACACACAGCGAGAGGGCCAGGCCAAAGCGCTAAATAAAGACAGACAGTAGAACAGATTTTCACACCCAGCGGGGCCATTAGCAGCTCAGTTAGACCACCAACAACCTCCCATCCTCATCAGCATCACAAACACACACACACGCACACACACACACACACCCGCCCATACACATAGACGTACACATGCATACATATCTGTCAATGATAATGAGCCAGTTTCGCAGCTCTGTTTAGTTATACAATGTACAAGTGTAAAGGTTATAGGCATGCACCTGTGTGTGTGTGTGTGTGTGTGTGTGTGTGTGTGTGTGTGTGTGCGTGTGTGTGTGTGTGTGTGTGTGGACCCCAGGCTGTAGCTGAAATATGTATGCTCTGCCTGGGAGCACTGGGCTCCTGAGGATTGAATTAGGAGGGAGGTTGCTATTGGCTGCCTGTGCAGCACGGCCTTCTGGGAACTGGAAAGTAGCCCAGTGTGCGTCTACTGCCTGTGACTGTCTGTGACTGTCTGTGAATACCCAGCAGGCCACCCAGTGTGGCTCGCGCACACTCACCGAAGCTGCGAAAACACTTCATCTGTAAAGCGCTTATGTTGAGTTCGACACAACCATCCTGTGGCTCTGACATGTTGAGGAAAACTCATCAGCTTCCTTAATTGACCAGATGTGATGTTATTTTTGATGAAAGTCAAAAAGAGGCTACTTTCCCAGCGATGCTTCATTGGCTCCCACTGTGCTATAGAATCGATTTGATTGGCCCCTCCTTACATCCTTTGCCCCCATTCCACCTCTGGGACACTCAGGTCTTCTGACCAAAGGCTTTTGTCTGTCCCACGGTCTCGGCTCAAACTCAAGGGCGATCGTTCCTTCACCATCGCATGCTCACATATTTTTTGACGATGAGGATGAGAGTAAACATGACTATCCACAGAATCATCCCAGAAGTAACTGCTGACCAATTTCTGACCAATGAATGAAGTCACAGCATCCATGTTTTCAAACGTCCCGTACCTTGCAACCCAACTCCAGTCGGTAATAATGGAGAGTTTTGAAGCTCGTTTTGACCTTTGTAAGGAGAGTACTAGGAGGGAAGGAGGAGAAATGTCCCCGGCTACGGCACCAGTTATTTTAGAAATTAATTCTCAAAGTTCTTTTCAATTATGAATGCTCACCCCAGGGTGGGCATTTGCACCTGGCACTGTTCTCATTAATGAGAGAGCAGATTTAATTGACTGTGTGCTGCAGACTGGGTAGGGAGTGTCCATGACACACAAACCAAACACACACACAATACAACATGCACACATGTACAGTTCTCGCCAAGATTATTACATTTTATACAGATGATGTACAATATATTCTGAAATAATTGGAAATTGAAACAGCTTTCGGTCTTCATATGTTCATCTGCTCTATTTCATTCTTCCTGACCACCAAAGGCGATGCTTTAGCTCTGGATCTTCTCCATCTCGCACATGCACAGGTTGAGTCATTATACCAACAAACGCTAAGGAAACAGCCAAGTATCTGTAGGCATCTCTTGAACTTTCTGACATCCGTGTCTGGACGGACGGCTTGCAATCATTGAGGGAACAATAACTTCCAAATTGTATCAGGAGACTCTACAGGAGGATATCAGGGTAACGGTCTGTGATCTGAGGCTTAACGGAGGTTGGGTCATGCAGCATGACAATGACCCCAAACACTAAAGCATAAACGGTTTTATCACTTTAAAATGTTTCATGGCTCATTTATACCATGTGTAAACAGCACTCACCTGCAGCCTGTCACAGGTGAGTTGAATTACACTATAAATAAGAATCTATTTGATTTATTCTAACAATCACGGTCCACTGTACATACACACACATGCAGACATAGACGAACACACATACTCTTTGAGTCAACCTGGACGGGCCCCCAGTGAGCATCCTCTGGCGTGATGTGCTGTATGCAGGTGAGGACCTCTCTCTCACAGGAATGACTTTGTAGTGCACAGGCACCATACAGGCCTTGGGTGGAGGTTGGTCTGTGTGTGTCTCTGCGTTTCTGGGCTGTTCACATTCATTGGAAGTGCATGAGAACACATTGCCCTTGGCACAACTCTCATTGTCTCTCGGTGTCTCTTCGTTTCATGCCATGGCGGTGGCATAAGGCGGGTAATATGCTCCCCCGCGGGTGGTTGCTTTCATGATTAAATAAGCCTCATTTGTCATAGGTTGTTTGTAGTTTACTGAATGTACGGTGGAGTTTTTTTTCAGCACTTAGTTTGCACATGACACTTTGCTTAGGCCTCAGGGTGAAGTGTATTGGTTATGGGATGGTTACATCTCAACGGCTGGCATGTATCTAGGTGATTAAGTCCTCAATGATCTCAGTACTGCAGCCATTGTCACCCTATGACACCCTCAAATGCTCCTACTTGAGAGAAGCTCCTACTGTGTGACACGCATGCTGCTCTTGGTTACAAATACCAACAAGATAAATGCTGTGTGTGGCTGTTGCAAGTGATTAACTAGTAGTTGATGTTGTACATTGCAGTTTTTGCTTCATTCATACAAATTTAATTAACTGTTTAACAGATTTTTCTTTTCATCCGTTAAACAGTTAGTTCATTTTGCACGGCCTTAGACTTGTTACCACGTGTCTACGCGCCCTCATAATCATGACATCGGGTCATTTCATTTGTGCTCAACTTGTAATTACAAAATTTCTGACAGCACTTGAAGGCATCTTGAAGCAGTCATGTATCCCCCACATGTATCCCCCCCCCCAAAGCTTTTTCTCCCACTACAAGGCTCTTGATTCCTCAGTTAGATATCATCACGGTGGGACTAATAGGTCGGTCTATCGAGCTCTCATGGACTTCCTAATGAGGGAGACTACTGGAGATACTCATCAGTGATCAATGTATTCTTTGGCCTTGTACAGAACTGTGGGTGTGTAAGTGTGTGTGGTTGTGTGTTTGTGTGTGTTTGTACACATACGCATCTCTCCATCTTACTGTTAACTGCATTGATCTCTTTCCCTCTCTTTCCCTTCCTGCCTCCCACTCGCGCTTGTCCCGCCTTCTCCCGTATCGCTCCATCACAGATAAAAGCACAGTGCACATCACCAGGGAACAATTAGTCTTGGCCATCTAATCAAATTGCTATTGCACATCTCGCCCTCCCTCATTTTCGCAGCCTCTCCTCCTCCTCTGTGCCAGCATAGCATTAACCCACAAAGCACGGGGAGGTGCCCGGGCACTCCTCCTCCGAAGGCGCCTCATCCATTTTACATACATTATATCTCTATCTTGGATCCGCTAAACCCATGTCCTGCTGTGTCGCTCTCTCATTTTCAGTCTTTTTTTTTTTTTTTTTTTTGCCATGATCACTTCGCCATTTTCTACAGCTTTATTCTGTGTTCTTTATACGAGCAGAGGCTTCACTTCACAATGTCACACTGTGATTAGCTGTGACTGTGTCTTAGTTCTGCTTTCTATGCTTCTGCTGTGTGTGGAAAGCTTTCTTCAAGTCTGACTAGCTTACGGGGAATAGGATTTTAACTCAACGCATCACAGTCAGGAGTGGATGGCGAGGGGTAAGATTTCTGACTTGGAAACGCTCGGTGGGAACGCCAGCTGGATGGGTCGATATTCCTCAATATTATATTGAGTCTCCTCCGTGTGCTTGTATTTGTACTAAATATTTATCCTTGGGTTCTGGCCTGTTTACATGCTGTGTCTATAAAGTCAGAAATCCAAATAGGCTGATTATAAATATGCATCAATCAGGTGGGGAAAATAAATACTCATTGGTGAGTTTATATGTCAGGACCCTTACACACACTGACTTGAACTTTTGAACTAGAAATACAGCTACAAATGTCGCCGAGGCTTATACTTCCCCTTGGTTTTCTTCATTCTGTAGCCTCATTGGCACTATGTGTGATCAAGGTGAAACTAGCATGTTTTGGCATCAGAAAGTGTCACCGCTTTGACAGTATTATTAGTAGTTATTTAGAAGATCCTCAACATAATACCTTAAATTGATATTTCATTAGTATTTTTCAGTGTGCTTACCTGTCATAACTTAGTTGGCCCATCAGCCTCAGCCTTTTTCCCTTGGAGTGAAAAATCACTGCCTGCTTTTATATCAGAAGAAATGATCCACTTTAGTTAGTATGTGGTAGAAATATTGATTTCCAGACATTCAAAAGTAACACAAAAGACATCATCGCTGATTACAGGTGAGTGGGTATCAGTTACTGACCACTAACAACTTCAAATGAGAACAGAAGATGTTTGCCCATATGATCAGAGGCTGTTAAACACCTCGGTCTGGCTTGCATGGTGGAGGAAACCGATTGTTCATCAAATTAAGCTCACGACACTTCCAGAAGGCTCAATAGTAAATATGAGTATGAATGAAAGTGAAATATGGCTTTAAATCATCCTTTGTTCACCCTCTCTCTCTCTCTCTCTTTTACCAATTTTGTCCTCCTCATTCCTTCACTCTTATCTGTCTTACCTCCAGCAGATTTGTAGAGCAAAAATAGGAGAGCAAAATATCAGCACTATAGATCATTCTGACAGTTTAATTTCAATGGTTGATTATCAGTCAATTTGATAATTATATTATTCAACCATCCAATTAATTTGTTCTATATTTACAATGATCATCAAGTAAGCGCTCTGTTTTTGCACCATTTATCAAGAGTGAGATATTGGAGCCACGGGGAACCTTGACAGGTTGTGTGTGAACCTACTTGATTGAGATATGAAAATTAATGTGTGTGTGTGTGTGTGTGTGTGTTCAATACGTATAGCTGTATTACAAGCATAGGTACCTGCTGCTTTTCCTCATTCCGTTTCTTCACAGTTGACAGAACATGTTCAAGACACACATAGAAGGAGCGAAAGACAGAGCGAAACGGGAGAGGAGGCGAGAGAATGATGAAAGGATTTCATGCCTCCTCCTCAGCTTTTCTCCTCTCCCGTCTATATTCTGTCTAGCTTGGGGAAGGCGGTGTGCCACGCCAATGGGTTACTCACGCAAGAGAGAGAGAGAGAGGGTACGATGCACGACCAATCCTCCATGACTTGATCCCCCTTGCTTTCTCCACCCTGTCAGCCAGACGTCTCTGAGTGACACGCCTAAAAAATAAATAAATAAATAAATAAAAAAAGATGAGGACACTAACCACACGCAACGGCGCATCACGTTGGGTTAGGTAGCTTCAAGTGTGGCACAGTCACATAGGCCCATCCATCTGGAGTGTGGCAGCTTGACGGTTACGTGCTGGTAATCACACCACATACTGAAGAGTTTGCTTTGTCTTAGGTGGGATCCCAGCATCTGACCATCTGCAGTTTGTCATCCAGGAAGATGAGCAGAATCAACTGTTGCTTTCTCATTTGAGATGTCGTTTAATGGGTTACAGCAGTTGCCAACTCAGTGTTTGCTCACCGCCTCACGCCTACCTTAGTGGGATGAAAGTAAAGTTCACACGAAATAAATTTGCTTCTCTCGCTCTTCGCTCTCGCTTTTTATTCCTTCCTTCTATCCTTTGTTGTGTGTGTCGTTGTGTGTGTTGTTTGTCTGTGAGCGTTCATGGGTGTGTGTGTGGGGTTTGAGAGTTGTTTTTTTAGTTTTTTTTTAATCCAGGTGCTTTGAGGTTCTTAAGTTTCATTAAAAGAGCATGAAAAAATATCAAAGTCTGTCTGTTTCTTTGCAGATGACGTGCCGCCCTATTTCAAGACGGAGCCGGTGCGTAGCCAGCTCCACCTGGAGCGCAACAGGCTGGTGCTGACCTGTATGGCCGAGGGAAGCTGGCCGCTGGAGTTCAAATGGATCCACAACAGCACGGAGCTCACCCGATTCTCACTGGAGTACAGGTGAGCCCTGCAGAGACTGGGGAACCGCTGAGAGAGAGAGAGAGAAAGAGAGAGGGAGACGCCTTTAAATGCTTGATAGTTTGACTGATTGACTCACAGATTGATCCGTTCAATTAATTTATTATAAAATGTATTATTTATTATATTATATATTTATTTTATGATAGTAACATGCAGTACACCATCAAGTGTACAGTAAAACATAAAAAAATAACACAAAGTAGCATGACTAATGGTCCTGAAATTTGCAGGGCAAGCTGGATATTTAGCACAGGCACATGTTTCTAACTGGAACACTAGATATATGACTAGATCATTCTCAGTCAGTCTCTCTCTCGCTCTCTCTCTCGCTCTCTCTCTCTCGCTCCTCTCCCATTCGTGGGTCTGTGACCTCCATCACTCTCTCTGGAGAGACAAAGAGCGGGCCTGAACGAGTGTGAGGGCAGGAGATAAAGTGTCTTTAATGTTAACTGGAAGATCCTAATCATGTGGCAAACATTGGCCTTATCTGCAGAGCGCTGCGTCTGCATCAAATGTGTGTGTGTGTGTGTGTGTGTGTGTGTGTGTGTGTGTGTGTGTGTGTGTATACAAGAGTGTAAATGAAACACTGGAGCATTGAAAGAAAGATAAGTGGCACATACACTCACTTGACTGGAATGAGTCTCTGGATATGTGTGTGTGTGTGTGTGTGTGTGTGTGTGTGTGTGTGTGTGTGTGTGTGTGATGGAATGTGTGATTGAGTGATAGAGCCGGTGATGAATCAGCTTGGGATTCTATTTGTTTGTGTGTGTGTGAACATGAATAAGACACTGTGAGTGCATGCATGCTTTTGTTCATGCCTGTGTAACTTTGTAAATGTGTAAGTCTGTGTTTTGCATGTCTTGTGTTTGAGTGCACCTGTGTGTGTGTGTGTGTGTGTGTGTGTGTGTTGGTGGTGGGGGGGTGGGGGGGGGGGGGGGGTGTCCTCTGTCTATGCCAGGAGTGTTCAGCAGAGGAGAGCCCTATATTAATGAGGTTATGGTAAAGGTCCCTGGTGCTCACTACTGCTTTAAATACTGACACCATGCGACTTGACCTTGTGTCCTCTGGCAACTGATCAATACCACCAAGAGTGTGTGTGTGTGTGTGTGTGTGTGTGTGTGTGTGTGTTCGGGCATTGCTATTCACCGTGTGGGTGAGGGGTGAGAGAGAGTGAGAACGCTAGAAGGTGAGAGAGACCCGGTGTCAGTGATCTGCTGTGGGCTGTGTAGTAGAGAGCGCCGCGCTTGGAAGAGAATAGGTTCAGCATTGATCGCTGTCAGACACCAGCAAAATCACTGTGGATCCCATTGCCAGCCATCCACACACACACACACACACCTGGACACATTACTTGGCCAGCATCCTGCTTTGTTGGTTCCAATATAATCTTTTAAAAGATTTATCTCCAAATGAAAATTCGACAATATACAATAAATATAAGGATTTTTAAACTCAGCCAGTGAATTATCCCTCTCCCACAAAGCTGTAAATATACAGCATAGCACCGCAGCTTCCAACCACATGACTGGAGCCTCAGGGGTAAACTACCTGGCACGCCACCAGTCCTGCTGGTTGACCTAAAAACTTCATTAAGAGAGTTAATTATCAGCTAAACCCCTGAGAGTCTATTTTATTTGTTAATCGATTCTTGGCTGGAGTAGGAGGCGTGGCCTGATGCTCTGGTTCCTAGCCAATGGAGTTCATAGTGTACGGAGAATCTGATGTACACACAGCAAGAAATAACGTGCAATGATAGTGTCAGTGTGTCAGCGCGCACTGTAAACAAACATTTCAGACACTCAACGCTGATTCAATTCTCAGTATTTCTCTTATATAACTGGAGTTATGTAAGTGTTTGAAGAGGCTGGCGGAAGTCGGGTTGTAATAGAGCCCAAGTACCAACCCAGTGCATGAGTTGACTGAAAGAGGATCAGTGAAGGAGCACAAGTCAGGCCATGTAGCTTCCACTTAATGGACTGGCTAAACCCAAGGACGAAGGGGGGGAAAGCTGAGGGAGAGAGAGAGAGAGAGAGAGAGAGAGAGAGAGAGAGAGAGAGAGAGAGAGAGAGAGCGAGAGAGAGAGAGAGAGAGGTAAATTAAACTGCAGCCATATTTCCTCAAAAGCCGCCTTTTCCTCCCCCCATTTCCCTCCTCTCCTCTTTCTCTCTCGCGTGCTCTCTCTCTTTCTCTTTCCCTCTCTCCCTCAGCCTCCCCCCTCTTCCCATCCTGTCTGCTTCAGTTTAAGCCAATAATCATATGTGAGCCGCCACTGAGCATCCATATTTTTTTTTTATTAACAGATATAATTTCATGGTGGCTCTGAACAAATTAACACAAGTTCAATCCAATAATATTCCATGTCTAGGGGGGGGCGAGGCAACAAGCTTGGCTTGCTAGCTAGATGGAAGGAAGGATGAGCAAGAGGCAAAGTGGTGGATGGGAGCGTGTTCCTGTATGTGGTGTGACGACTACAAACATCAACACAGCATGTATTACACTTTTAAACCATTTTGGTTTTAAAAGTGGGTTTCAAATTACACACTCTATGTTTTTGTGTGTGTGTGTGCATGAGAGAGAAAGCTCTTCTCCCACTTCAACAACTTTGCGTATATAAATTGTAGCCCACACATTCTTACAAAGTACATAAAACTCCATCTTCCTACTGTTGTCGACAGACATCGTAATCAGTTTCGTCAAAGAGTCCTTCACAATAAAAAACCCTCTCTCACTCTTTAGCTTACCTATATTGTTATCCTGCACAAGTATATCATTTCCCCCTATGAGAGTTCAGTGAAGAGCTTTTGCCTTGTGACAACAAAACACAACTCTAGTACCACTCTACTGGATGTGCACAATATCCTTGGAAAAAAAGAAAAATCACTTCTAATGTGAGAGAATATATTTTTACTCTACCATTATAAACTATTATCTCATCAAGTAAACAAGCTACGCTAATTGTGGAGGCACACAGCTAGCAAACATTCCCTTCAGTCGATAAGCAATTGGACGTTATTGAGTCATTGTCTAATTGAGTGATTGACTGATTGATTTAACTTTAACATCAAATGATTGTGTTTTATGTTATCCTTGATTTCACCGTGTTAATCCCATTGAGATGAATGATCTCCAGACCTGGCTGAGACAGCAGCACATCAATTACAGACAAAAAAACAATGAACGCTTCACACAGGTATTAGACAGGCGACGAAGGAGTGCGATAACGAGGAGTGAGAAAGAGAGGGTATACTTGGTTTGCAGCATGGCAGGCACTGGCAGACCTTGGACATCTCTCTGAATGACCTTAATGGATTCCCTTCTGTTACTAAAACGTCCATTTTCTACCTCCCCGGTATTCTCCTCCACAGCCCCCAGATACAATAGATTATTTTTTTCTTTCTCTCTGCCTCTTGCACTCACTCACTTCTTGTTGTCTCCTGGCTCTCGCTGAGTGGAGTGTATGAGAGTGAGTCAGAAAGTATGAGTGAGAGTGCGAGAGAAAGAAAGGATGGAGCATTCAGTTTAGTGTGTGTGTGTGTGTGTGTGTATGTCTGAGTAAGTTTTAGTGCATTGTGAGGACATCTGACCACATTACCTAGCCAAAACCTTCAACCTTTTGCATTAAGATGCTTCTCCCAAACGCCATTAGCACCGCCGGTGGACTTCACCTCTCACGAGCGTGTACGTGTAGAAAGTGCACGGTAGATTCTCTTTGCTACTGTGCTCTGCACTCTGCACACTTTGCCTCCAAGTCCTTCCAAAGTTTGTCCCAGTTGCTGCGTGCGTCTTGCATTAAGCTTGTCAAGTCGCATTTAGTCTTTGATTCTTAATATCTAAATGGGTTAAATGATCAATCAATCATATTTTAATATTTATATGGGCAAAGTTGTTGTAATTTGTTTTCTTTCCCTTGCCGTGGCAATTAAATATGGCAAATGACTGGACACACATAGAAAATACAACAGGGATATGAACTGCAAACTCTTGGTTCCTGGTGGTTTTAGTTAGTGTATTATGGGTTTTTTTTCCACTGTGTAAGCGTATGCTACAATGAGCTTACTGGCGCAGTATGGTATGTTCTGGCATTATGTTTTGCCCACAGTTTGATTCAGTGTGGGTATAATAGAAGCATACTGCTAAGGCTCCCAAACATATTTAGTGCTGACCTATATTTAAAGGGTGCTGGCAGGGTGTGCACTCCATGCTGGTTTCTGCAGGCTTCTCTCTGAGTATTCGCTCAGTATTCCAGAGGAAAACCAAACCACTGCTGATGTTGTATCATAAGTACAATATGCGGACCAGTATGGGTAAAAAAACAAAACAATATCTGTGCTTGTGTCTAAGATTGGTTGAAGACAATGCAGTGTCACAAAACACATTCAAATGTTTCCTGGCATTAAGTGTTCCTGTGGGATCAAAAGCAATATTGCAGCAACTGTTAAGCCACCGTCAGAGTTGCCCAGAGAGTTGCCTTATGTACTGTATCAATGATATATGTGCAATTTTCTAGAGCAAAATTGGCAAGGGATAAGGGTTGGCAAATGCGACAAGAACAATATCTGTTAAGAAATACCATAGTTACTGGCAAAATTGTCTTCATTGCCTTAAAATCTGTCCCGGCCTTAAGAGAGATAAACGTATACCATTCGGAGCCCGTCCTCCCGGGTCCTTACAGGGTATTATCCACTATTGATTTCCAGTAGCATAAGCCAGATGAAGTCACCGTTACCTGCCATGTATTGTACGTGGAGGGTATTAAGAGAAGCTTGTGCACAGACTGTAAGACAGGACTCGGATCAGAATGAGTCTTAGAAAAGCTCCCACTGTTTGATTCACTAGACTTTGAATGGATCGCTTCTCAGAAAGATGTAGTACAGTACCTCCAGCCTGATGGAGAATTGGAAGTGTGTGTGTGTGTGTATGTGTGTGTGTGGGTGCTCCTCCCTCTCCATCCCACTTTATATTCCATCCCCACTTCCTCCCTCTTTCTTCTATCCCTCCATCTCTCTCTTTGTCACTCCCTCCATCCAATCCTTCTCTCCTGAGTGGGGCTAATTAAAGGGGACCTGACGGAGTGCGCTGTCCACAGGAACATCAATCAATCTCTGTCCAACACAGCCAGCCCCTGCTGACTCCCCCAACCTGCTGCCAGCACGCACAGCTCCGCAAAGGTTAATTGTATTCATTATATAAGGGACAGAGGGAGAGAGTCTGGATGAAAAGGGAGAGAGAGACACAGAGAAAGAGAGAGAGAGAGAGAGAGAGAGGTGGAGGACATTCTCTAAAGTCACCCTGAAGGACTGAGGGGTGAATCCTCCACTGGCCTCTGCACGGTTACACCACCTGTCAGCTAGTTCTCTCTCACTCTCCGTAGATCTCTCTCTCTCTTTCTCTTTGTCTTTCCTTCTCAGTCTCCACACCACAAGGAATGGAGCTCCTAGGAAGTCTTGGCTGTATGGGTATCATTTTAAAAGTCTATGAAACATCCACCACACCCTGACTCCACTTCAACTGCTCCTCCCCCTTTTTTCACTCCCGTCCTTTACACACTACGCATTCAGCTCGTGTGCTGTCCATCTATACGTGCGTATACACACACACATGTTGATGGAACACAGAAAAGGAGTCACGCGTTATTGATGGAGCCCCTTGATTAGTTAATTAAACCTTAATAGACTGAACTAAAACTCATTTAGTCCGCTGGGTTGGTGATGCCCCCCCCCCCCCAACTGACCCTGCTACTAATGAGGTTTGATGGCTCGTCATTTTGTGGAAGAGGTAATACCAGCCTCTGCAGACCCGCCCATGGGCAGCACCACATACATCCCACCTCCTGTCAATCAAAGTTGGTTCATGCCTCCTTGTCCCTCCCCTCTCAGTGTGATCATTGGCTGACTCCTTCTTATGTCGACTGGTAATCGTTGTAGTAGCCATTGTTTTTGGAAGTGGATTGTGCTGTTCACTTTGACCACTAAAGAGGTTAAAGATGATGATGATGATGATGATGATGATGATGATAAAGTTTATTGAAAGGGATTGTGGCCAAAGCATTGATACAACTGAAAGGTCAAGCTCTGTCTCTTCCTCTCTCCTTCCTTCCCCAGGTGCTGGACCCATTTCTTTCTTCTCGATTGTCTCCCTCCTTCCTATCTCTCTCCCTTTTCTTCTTATTTTCTTCCCCCTGTTGGAGCAGATCTCTTTACCTTCTCCCACTCTATTGTGTCTATTGATCGCCATCTGTGGTCAATAGCTTTTTAAAGCATCCAGATCGAAACAGACCATTCAACTACCTCCCTCTATTCTCTCGTAGTCTGTCTCCGGCCTCCGCTGCTTTGTCTCTGGCGTGTGTGTTGCGTTCAACAAGGCATTTGGTTGGCAAGCGTAAGCCAGTGGACATGTTGACGTGAGTGACCAGGCCGGGGACAGCACACAGCCGACCTATCGGGTGTTGCTTTGGCCTGCATGACTGTATCTAAATAGCATATGACTCTTAAAACAGCATTTTCATGTTTCAGGTGCAGATGATAGTATAGAAAGTGAGTTCACACTAAGCTTGTGGCATTGTCCTTGTTGAATGCACATCTGAGCTTGTGAATTTCTCCCTTGTCCTTCTCTGTTGTGAAGATGCCAACAGTAAAACACTTTTTAACCAAAAGATGAAGAACTTTTCAAATGAATTGCATGCAGTTACTATAGAAACCAATGCATGCCGTCTTTAAAGGTTACACTCGGACATCTTGTTAGGCAGTGCACTCTTTAGCGCACATCATGTGGTGATGTGACAGCAAAGATGACAGGACTAGTTCCAGTACCTGCTGTTACAACTCCCACATTACGTATTAATAATCATTTTGACAAGAATGTGCAGCAAAAGATTGAATTCAAATGAAAAATATACAACTAATGACACATTTTTATGTTTGAGTTCAAGTTTGAGTCAAGACCAAGTCCAAACAGGGGTCAAGACCAAGATTAGAACAAATCGAGTCCTATTTGAGACCAAGACCAAAATAGGCAATAAACAGTGTCCATATGTTGCCGACATCTTGCATCGGCAATATAGATTTCGACTTGCTGGCTGTAGCAAAGTGTGTGGCAGGTGTGTGTGAGCACCAATGATTTTTATTTTTGCTTACTTCCCGTCTATCGAAGAATTTTCAAAAGATGTTTGGCATTCCATTGGCAGGGCCAAATCCAGGATTGCATGCAGCCAATATTTTATTTCAGATTCTTTATGTGCAGAAAAACATACTCTAATCTGTCAAAAAATCTTTGATAGGCAAGTCAACATATAGTGGCCCGAGACCAAGATGAGTCCAAGTGAAAATAGACACGAGACCTAAACAAGTCAATAGAAAAGTGGTCTGTCTACTACAGCCCTGAATGTGGGTCCACACATGCACTAGTCCACAACACAGTTTATGACACACGGCATCAGTGCAAAGAGTATGTTACGCTGACCCCTCATGGTGATGAGGCGGTATTGCAGCTACAGAGATGGACACACAAGTCAAGGTCATGGGAAGGATGTTGATAGATTTCACCCATAGTACCGGGGCGAGTGTGTGTGTGTGTGTGTACGTGTGCATGTGTGTGTGTTTAGGAAAGCACATGGGGTATTCTAATACAGGTGTTTGTTGTCTATGACGTGTGTGTGTGTGTCTTGGGGGAGTGAGAGCTCCTCTCAGAGAGCTGGTTAGCCTCCTGAGCATCATTATCATTGGAATAAACATCGGCTAAGCTCTGATGTCCTCGCTGCCCTTGCTGCTCCATTAGATGTTCTTAACTTGTGAAGTGTGTGTGTGTGTGTGTGTGTGTGTGTGTGTGTGTGTAGGTGTGTGTGTGTATTTGTGACTTATCAGCATGTGTGCCATGTATTACAGAAATGCCCTGTTTGATTTCTACTTAGGTCTTAACAAGTTTACTAGTTACTAGTTTTAGCTAATCTGTATGTGTGTGTGTGTGTGTGTGTGTTGCAGGTACCTGATCCCCTCCCTGGACCGCTCCCACGCTGGCTTCTACCGGTGCATCGTCAGGAACCGGGTCGGAGCCTTACTGCAGAGGAGGACAGAGGTGCAAGTGGCCTGTAAGTAGTAGCGCTGCAACAACAACAACCGGCAGCGGTTCCACACATCCACCCGGGATGGGGAGTGGGGTGAAAAAAACATGGATGGATGGACGCAAGGATGCATGACCGGATGGATTTACGGATCGATAGTTAGCTGAATAGATGGGTACATACATACAGCCCATACATGGACAGGTAGTTACAGCTAAAGGCCATCTCGCTTTGGCTGGGGAAAAAAAATAAATCATGGGACTATTGATTGAGATAAAGAGAGAGAGAAAAAGTGTGTGTGTGCATGTGTGTATGTGGATATGTGTGTGAGTAAACAGTGGGCCCACGCTCTGTTTGGTGCCTTTGTATCAAGGACTGACTAGGGAGGGACAGATGCTGGCAGGGTGAAAGATCTACCTGCATCTCATTCGGGACGCTATCTACCCGGACAGCTGTTCCACTCAGCACTCTCATTAGATTGATTGTCTTGCCGTGGTTGTTTTTAACTTTACTCCATTTCAATATGACCGCCGCTTATTTCATTCTCTCTCTTTTGTCAACAACATCTGCTGTTCCCTGGCGAAAATGGGGCTCAGATGTACTGTGTTTCCATAAATTTCCAGTTGCCGGGTTCAGGCCACTCGACTCCCTCGTCTTGTTAATGAGTTATTACGGACACGCCGCGGAGGTGTCTGGAGTGGTGTCACACTGAATCCAACCACCCCCGCCAACCCCCCCATCTCTTGCCCTCCCTGGGTATGGCAGGTTCATTGGCTTCCCCTTGTTCCAGGGACATGTGAGTGGATGTGACATGCCGCTGTACCTGACTGAACAATGCGGCTAGCCAGGCATGAGAGAGAGAGAGAGAGAGAGAGAGAGAGAGAGGGGGCAGAGAGGGCCTAACACTCCCACTGCTCCACTTCTTTAGTGTTGCACAAACACAATGTCACTCTTGCCTACTGCCTCCATCTGCCACCCCTCTTTCCTCCACCGATCTGACTCATTGTTGCTCCCAACACTTTGTTGCTCTTTGTTCTTGTTTCTCTGTCTCTCCCCTGTTGATTTTTCTGTTGTCTGCCCGTCACTGCTTTCTATTTACCTTTTGGCTTCACTTTTATTCTATTTCTCATTCTTCCCCGCCTCTCCCCATTTCCATAATTCACTTCTTCTTCCTCATCAGTTGCGATGAAGGGGTACATTCTGTGAGACGGGAGTGAATGGAGAATTAAGGACTGGATGAGTTAGAGAGGGAGGGAGTGAGAGGGAGGGAGGGAGGGGAAAAAAGAGAAAGAGATGGGGAGATCTTTCATTGAGGCAGCACAATTAGGATTGCAGAGACACACCTCAGAGAAAAGGAAACATGCTGAGGCATTAGAGATTAGGGAAGGGGAGGAGGGGGACATCGCAACGGCGAAACCACAGATCAAAGTCAGGGGATTTGCACACTTCCCTGATTTTCGTTTAAGCTAAGAACCACAGACGCACCGCAAAAGCCAGATTACCTTTTTTATTCTCTTTGAAAGAGAGTGTGAGAGAGAGAGAGAGAGAGAGAAAGAGAGAGAGAGAGAGAGAGAGAGAGAGAGAGAGAAATAAGATTGCCATCAACGACTATCGGGATGCACTGCCACTCCAACATTCCCTAGTTCAAAGCCCCCACCTTGGCATTCCTGCGCTTTTTTTCAAAGATATTATTATTTCTAAAGTATGCTGTGACTTAATTGAGTATTTGATGTAATATTCAAGTGATTTTAGCAGCGTTTCCTTTGATTGTTCACCTTGACTTGACAAGGCAGATAGATGATGGAATGTTGACTTTTGTGAGGCTGTCCTAGCCTTTCATGGAGCAAAAAGCATTCGTGTGTTATGCACTCATCCGTGACTTCCTGCACCGCATCCCACAGACAACCTTGCAGGAGCTCTGCTTGTTACTTTTCTCTTCTCAAAGTTTATACTGTCGGCATCAGCCAATATGATTACATCAGAGATTTGCACAGCCAAGATCGAATCAATGACTGAAGCCAGGCCCTGATTGATGTGAAACTGAATAGTTGCTGCTCATGGGTCTCGCCTTACAAAAAGACCCAGGGCCTCGTAGTTTTGTCAGTTCCTAAACTATAATGAGGCAGGGGAGGAACCATTGGAACATATTATAAGATAATAGAGATGTGATCATTAAAAAGTGTTGGGCGGCTACTATATTGACTTCCGCACACAGATCGTTGCATCCACACAGGATATAGAATATGAACAAGTATGAAAGTTACTGTAGTCTAGTTACTGGAATCAAGTATCTTTCTGTGTACTTGTGATTTTTGAGTATTTTTTTGCAGTCACTCTTACTTAAACATGTTTTGAGTGAAGTATTTTACTTTATTACATTTTAAATCCCATCTATTAGAGAGTACAAATACTGTAAGCTCTCCTCCGTTAGCATCAGAGACTGGCCGATGGTAAACTGCATCTGCACCAAACCTGCACGAGCATGTGGAGGAAATGTTAAATTAACTGTCACATGACATTGTCCATGATAGTAGTAGTTGCTATTAGTTAGTATTAGTTAGTATTATTATTTTCAGTTTGCCTGGTTGTTGTCAAGGTAGTTGGATAGCCTGTAGCATAACGTTCATTCAGTCAGAAAGACAAATGGTTCTACTGTTGTACTTGGTGGTACAGGCTCTGCTCTCTAGGGTCCCCGTATGACTCTAAGCTAAGATTTAGCTACTCACCCCCCAACGGTACACAACCCAGCAGACACATCACGAGAAACCGAATATACTTCAATTCAACAGACAACCATTGGAAGTATATGATTAATAGGAGGAGGCCGGCTTGGTGGAGGGAGCACCGGTACAGCAGCATGTAGCAGGTAGGAACCGCAGGGATGAAAGAGGAGCTGACAGCTTAAATAGGCTGGCTTGGCGGAGTGTCAAGACATGATTGGAGTTTGTTTGGATCAGCTGATGGGGTACGCCTCAACTAACGCCATGCTTCATTGAGTAATGGAGATGGGAATTTGCTTTTTTTTTTACATCACAGATTATTGAGTTACTATAATCCTTTCACACAATCCTTTGGTAGCTAATCTGCCTTCCTGTTTGCATTGAAAGTAACTCAGTAACTTTTTAATGTGACTAGATTTTTGCAGGTACTTTTTTGGTTTGTCTTGCATAGATTTTTTACACCAGTAAGTTTACCTCTAGTAAAGTTTCAGCAACATAACAGTATTTCTACTTGAGTAGGATATTTTAGTACTCTTTCCACCCCTGAATATGAATATGAGTCAATCCAGCATCCCCTCTGTGTCCCTCAGTGAGTCATTATTACATCTTGTTTCCTTCAAGTCTTGCTCACGGTACTAGAAACCATGGCAACAACTCTGGTGCTGTCCATCAAAGTGGCTCCATATAACATTTCAGCGCAGAAAGCAGATGGTGGAAGTTACAAAAAGTCAAGTTCAAGAAAGAAAGGAGAATTTGTGCCAAATTTAATCAACTTTTCCCTTCCCATTCTTACTTTTGCTCTGTTTTTTTTCTTTGTTTTTTTTTCTCCCATCTTCCTGTAGTTATGGGCAGCTTTGAGGAGGGCGAACGCACCCAGTCAGTGTCGCAGGGGGAGGGCGCGGTGGTCCCGGCGCCGCGCATCCGCAGCTTCCCCCAGCCCCAGGTCACCTGGTTCCGAGACGGACGCAAGATCCCGCCCAGCAGCCGCATGTAAGTCCCTTTTTTGGTCCCTTGTTTGTTCCTGTCGAGTCTTTCTGCGCTTTACTTTGTATTTGGGTTTGTTCCTGTTAATTCTTTTTGATGCATCACTTTGCGTTTGGTCTTTTTAATGCTGTAGTTTGAGAGTGTTTGTCCCCGCCTGTCGTTTGTTGTTCATCTCACTGCTTTTTGATTAAGTTTTCTGTTCTGATGGGGGTCTGAATTTCTTCGGCGGAACAAAGGCCAAGATCAAAATGGTCTTGGCACTGTGTGAAATGGAATTGCCCCATTGTTTCTTCGCTTGTATTTTTAAAGAAAATACCCTTTTTACATCAGCTACTCTCACTCTCTCTCTCTCTCTCTCTCTCTCTCTCTCTCTGGGACTTGCTGCTGGTGACAGGGGTGCACAGATGGTTTACTTTGTTCGACTCTCTCAACGTTTTTCACTTTTTTCTTCACTTTTTTCTTCCTTTTTGCACAGTGGGATGTTTTTTAGAGTATATTTCTTTGGTGTAAGTGGTTTAGTTAGTGTAGTTTAGGTTAGGAGCTGAATGGAGCTGTCAGGCTCATTTGGGGCGGATGGAGGAGGTGTCGCTACACCAGCAGCACTATGGTGGAGGAGGCTCTGAGAGCAGTTGGCGAACAGGTGGGTTGTGAAAACCTCGGCTGTGCTTCTAGGATGAATAAGGCAGTAGTAGTGTTTGTTAAGAAGGACGGGTTAGGTGATTGCTAGCGGTATTTGGGTAAGGGGCGCTCCCGTTTCGGACGGTTTGCCAGCAGTTTCCGACTTCTCTCAGCTGTGTCTGCCAGGGAGAGACTACCTCTACAGCGTACATCACTGTAATAGGCTGGTTAGGACCACCATAATGCCAGTTGGTTTCTCTGACCACCTAGTCATGGCTCAGCTCTCCATTAAATCAGGCCCATAATGGAGGTTTTGTGTAAAGCTTCTACAAGATGCCTCCTTTACCTCAAAACTGAGGTAGTTCTGTGCAAGGTGGAAGGAGAGGAAAGGGGAATTTGAATCCCCAAGCTTGTGGTGGGATGTTGGCCAGGGTCCCATTAGATACTTTTGCCAGCAGTACACAGTTTTTTTCACAGCCCAGGCTAGGAGGATGCTGGGGGAGCCAGAGAGGAGTATCAGAGCAGTGGATAGTGAGCTGCTAGCTCAGAACAGGGTGGGGCTGCAGCAGAATCTATCTGCCCTACGTGAGGATCTAGGATCTGCAGGAACAAGCAAAAGCAAAAGCTCTTGTAAAGGCTAGATGGGATGGAAACAAGGGGAGCACAAATAAATGCTGATGGCAAGAAGACATCAGTAGTGAATGAAATGCGAGATGGGGGCTGTTAAATTGCTGCTGATTCATTTGACCCTAATTGCATTGAGACGTTGCTCACCAACCTACACAGTCTTACCGTTATCCTCAAAGGACTGAAATGGACTCGCCCATTTCCTTTCATGAACTAACCAAGGCAGTCTCCCAGATGGCCCCTGGCCCCTGGCGGCACCCCAGGGGTTGTTATCCTGCCGGTAGACTGGTTCTGGGGAGCCACCGGACAGGACTGGTATGATGTGTTGCTGCCGCTGAGTTGTCGCCATGCTGGATTGATTCTTCTGCCTACAAAACGCAATTTGAGCGATCTGAAGAACTGGAGACAACTGGCATTACTTCATTTTACAGGCTGAGGTATAAATGGACTGAAGGGGTCTGAGTAGTAGAATGTTTTTTTTCTTGTTTCCGTATTGTCAATTTTATGATACAGGTAATGATAGATTTATTTTTTTATGGGGTTTTTCTATCATTTTATTTGAATTGTGGATGTGTCTCTCTCTCTCTCTCTCTCTCTCTCTCTCTCTCTCTCTCTCTCTCTCTCTCTCTCTCTCTCTATAGTCTCCAAATGGAGACTGTATGTTATGAGGTCAGCTATCACAGTGTTTGCCAGCCGGCGGCAGCATCCATCCGGCACCATCAGTACCCAATGGGGCTGGCGAGCCCCGAGCCGCTGACAGCCTCAAATGGGATTCTTGTTTTGCTTTCCCATTCTCTTCACTTAAAATGGAAGGGGGTAAATGGAGAGGTGGATTGGGAGAGAGGCTCTCTCACTCTCTCTCACACTCTCTCTCTCCTGCTGACTCTCTCTGTGGGCCAAGCAAGGAGCAGTGCTCATTTTCAGCACTATGATTGGTTCCAAGCGAAGGGTTTTGCTCTGATACGCTCAATGTCCAATTTTAGAAAAATGAAAATTGAAAATGAAACTTGATGATACAGTCAAGTTCAGATATTTTCAAAAATATAGATTAAGATTGTCCTCGAGAATATTACTGTTAATATATTATAATATTACAGAACATTTTACATATTACATATTACAGAAAAAAAGGATGGGGCGATGGATGGCAGCTAGCATCAGGCTACATCGCTCCAGTCAAGGTGACAGTGTTTCTGATTGTTTTGCTTCTCTTTTTTTGTGTTAGACCTCGTGTACACAGGTGTGTGCTTATGTGCATGTACTTTCTATCTGTCTGTGCGTGTGTGTGTGTGTGTGTGTGTGTGTGTCTGAGTTACAAGGCACTTATCCCCATCTCATCAGGTCTGTTTTTTCCACAGTGGGATGTGACCTTGCCCTGGGTTAGAGTGAATCTTTCTTATCAGCTACTCATCATCAGTAATCATACCCCGACCTAGAATGACAATGAGACAAGGGCTTAGGCTGAATGAGAAACTGAGGGCCCTACAAATGGCCGCGGGTACGCCACTCACTCGGGTTTGTTCTGTCTTGTTGTGTAAATCCGGGATTGCTTTCGGGTGGTTGGACAAAGTCAGGCAACAGTCATCATCATCGACGACGACGACTGTGCGGAGCTCAGCATCCTCTCGTTCCTGGAGGAGAATCGAGAGTAAATGAAGCAACCGCCTCGTCGGGTATTTGGAGAGGTTGTTGTTGTTGTTGTTGTTACGAAGGCGAGTTGGGAAAGTTTGGTGACTGACCAGACTTTGTCCACTCTCTCAGCTTCTTTGATGTATGTTGAGAGAGAGAAAAAACAAAGTACATCAAAGAACTCTTTCAACTCTTTATAAGTTTCACATTTCTCTCGTTCACCTGATCCCTCTCTCTCCCTCGTTGTCTCTCTCTCTCTCTCTCCCCCCCTTTCTTTCCCTTTGTCTACATCACGGCCACCAGCTGTGTGTTCTCCGCCCGCTACGTCGTCCTTGCTTCCTGCCCTCTAGCTCTGAGCCCGCTAAGGTCACTCTGTGCAAATGAGCACCATTGATAACAGGCCTCCCTTTTTTTTCTTTTTTTTATTGGGAATCATTTAATTGAATTTGATTCGTGCCACTGGCATTGGCTCTGTAGAGGCATCAAAGTATCACAGCTGTGGTAGAACAAGAGAGAGGGAAGAGAAAGAGAGAGCTCTGCACCGAACCGCGCAAGTATAACCTTGATGAAGTTTCTCGCCGAGGAACTACGGCGCTCTCTCCGGAGTCGCTCGGCTGTACGGTCTCTCAAAACATTGTCGCAATATCATTCTGCTGCTCGTGATTACAGCCGTAATGGGACCTGTAGGCCCATCTGCAAAGTCTACGGGAGTCAGGGTGGACAAATAGTGCTGCACACCATTTTGTCCTCACAATAGCTGGGCCAACCGGGACCAGGGCTACCATAGGGAATAGCAATAAAGAGACATAAGTATGATGTGGTAGACTGCAACCATGGTCACCATCTCCTCTTTCTTTCACAATACTTTCCCAGTGTGTGCATTTTATCCTCCTCTCTCTCTCTCTCTCTCTCTCTCTCTCTCTCTCTCTCTCACTGAGGTGTCCTAACTGTAATTTGCAGGCTCTCCAGGGGTCCCTCTCACTGCCCCTCCCTGTACTCTTGCTTAATCACACCTCAGCCATAGAGGAGAGTAGAAAAAAATAATAAAACAAGTAGGTCCAGAATAGCTGCAGTAATCACCTCCAGCCAATCTAACAGCTAATAAAAAAAAATGGCTGTTGTGTATGTGCACTCGTGACGCATTTCTTCTCACATTGTGATAGAAGTCAAATTGTGTGCAGGCAGCTTGGACCTAGTGGCTGTCCTTGCTGTCCCTCTATGGTGACAGTGGTGGATCCCAAGGAGATTTTGGGGTGAGTTTTGGTGAGCATGAAGGAGACCCCATATAGAGGCTCTGGGCATCCTCCATCCTCCAGTTTCCCCCCTAACAAAGCAATCTCTCAGTGTGGCCCTGTGACTGCTTGCTCTTCGCCATGTTGCCTTTGCAGCTGTTGGCAAAGACTCCTCCCGTGCTCTATCTCAGTAAAAAGAGAACTGAATTGATTCATCGTTTCACTCCCGCCTGAAATGAGCATCCATTTTCAAGCTAGAAATATTCCTCCAAATTACTATTTGACTGGGGGAAGGTCTACATAGATCTGGCGTGCGGGAGCCGAGCGGCTGTGCAATGGATTGGTTCAGCCTTGGTCCTAACCTCTTTGTTATGCAGCGGTGTAGAGCTGGGCGCGATGAGAAAAAGCACTTATTTAGCTGTAATAGTCATTATTCTTCCTTTATTGAATGGGAATGCAATTGAAAGGGCCTTTCCATTCAGCCCGACGTGATTTGTTGTGTTATTTTGGAGACTTAATGTGGTGTATAATCAGAGGCTCCTCCGGTAAACACATTTGCCGGAGGAGATTGCAGAGCTTTGCCGGCTGGAAGGTGAGTCGGGGTACTGGGCAAGGAGGGGGCGGAGGAAACCCCGTCCTCTCACTATTTCACCTTCAACTCTTTTTTTTTTTTTTTTCGTCTCCGCTCTCCTCTCCAATTGGCATTCGGACACGGATTTATCTGTATTACACTAAAAACAACCTTGTAGGGGTGTCCGCTGGAAGACCGAACACAGGGGCCCCGACCTGAGTGGAAGTCAGTGGGAGGACATCCCTGACACACACATTGCAATTACCTGGAGTAATCTGCTGTAGCTACTAATCAATTAATGGCTCCTGCCGGTGACGCTCGGGGTCTTGTCAGTCTGCTATGGATTCCCCATTAGTCACCAGGCCCAGTGAATAGCCAAGCCCTTCCTCTTCATTTCCCTATGACCGACTTGCCCGGCGTTAGTAATAGGGAGCCGAACCCAAGGAGACGAGGCACCAGCAGTTGTGAGGAGCCTGCAAAATGTTCATGATTTGATAGATTATTGTGGAGGTGGATGAATGTATGTATGAATGGTTTGGATAGATAAGTGGCTGCACGGATGAGTGGGCGGATGGATGGATGGATGGATGGATGGATGGATGGATGGATGGATGGATGGATGGATGGATGGATGGATGGATGGGTGGCTGGTTCAAATGTCTACTGAGCGGCTCAAAGCTGATCTCTCACGGTCCTGGTTGTTTCAGTGGGCAGTGTTTGCTCTTCGGGGGCATTAGAGACGCATACAGAGAGGTGTTTTTTTTTTTTTCTTTGTTGAGGTTGGTTTTCCTTGAACACTAAACCAACCGCAAGCAACAGGGAAACACAAACCCAGCAGTGAGCCACAAATCTCCAGTTCATGCCCCACGGTGAGAAAACAAGTGGCTGATTTCATGAGTAACGCTCCCTCACCTCCCCGCCCCCCTCTCTTCCATCCCTCCATCCCCAGGAGATGTGGCTTTTTCATCACAGGTCTATCGAGGAAGCAGCAGCCCGCCGCTTACTCTCTCTCTCTGTCTCTCTTTCCCTTCCTCTCATTCGTCCTTCCTCTATTTCTCTTTCTATCTTTGTCTCTCTGTGTCTCTCTCTCTCTCTCTCTCTCTCTCTCTCTCTCTCTCTCTCTCCCTCCATCTGCTGGCCGTGGTGTGAGTCATGCCCTAGCCACCCATGTGAGCCGCTTGATCCCGCCCGACCCCTCTCTCTCTCTCTCCTGAGGTAGACAGCCAGCCGGCCGGGGCCATTTGTCTGGATGTAATGGAGGTCTGAGGCTGTGGACTGGGGGTTAGGCCTCTCACGGTCCAGCGGAGAGGGACCACCACGACAGATGCCAAAACACTCCCTGGTGTGTTTATGTGTCAGAAGAGGCCCGGCTCTGTCACACTGTGTCAGCACTGGATTAATACGGAGACATGCACACAGACGGACTAAAAACAACAACATCGGTTCACTAAACGGGGTGCAAGGGGCCCCCAGGGGCTCTTAAGGAGGCTTCAAGGAAATAATGCAATTTTACTATTTTTCAATTCATTAGAAATGATCCCAATTAGAAAGTGACGATTCTAATAATAGGTTTCACTCCGACTTCTATTATCTCCCACGTAGACAAATCAATACTGAATCAACCACGACAGAAATCCTCTCATGCGGGGGAGACAAAATCTTATCAATGACTCTATCTGGGGGTCCGTGACATGAACACGTATGAGAACCGCTGACTTAAACGTGCACTTCCCAACATGGTTTACACACAGTAACACTTCCCGTATACGAAAAAAAAACACACATGAGAAGAAAGCTTTTTTTTTTTATTACATCATCATCATCATCATCATCATCATCATCATCATCATCATCATTATTGATTAAACTGCCACAGACTCATGATCAGCCTGGCAGGCATTATAGGCTCCCGCTCGGCACTAAACAGATAAATAAATAGATCCACGTGAAGGTAATTGCATCTGAGGCTGTAGCGTTGCCATCTCGCCGCGAGCAGAGCCGGTGGGTCGAGTCCCCATGTAAAGCTGCACAGGTGGCCAAGATGTCTCTGAGCCTGCCGTCCAGCCAGCCAGCCAGCCTGCCAGCCAGCCTGCCAGCCAGCCAGCCTGCCAGGCTCTGGTGGACTGCAGCTCTTTCTAGACAAGAACAATGGAAAGTTGGGCTGGAATCAAAAGAGAGAGCTTTAAAGAGACGAGGAGGAGGAATAAACCCAAAAAGCAGACGGAGGAGATGGAGGCATGTTCACACATATCTTGTTTTGTCCTAATTTCTCAGCTCTGTGGCTTGATAAATCCCCGCGCTATGCCGGATACTAAGCCGTCGTTATCAGCTGCTCACAACAGGGCGGGGCAGAAAGGCAGACAGAGAGAGAATGATGAAATAGATTAAAAAAAAAAAAAGATCTATTTCACTTCAGGTGGGTAGAACAAGAACAAGCCGATTTCTTTACCTCTTTTAACCCCTCACTCCGCTTTGTGCCTTGATAGACCGACATGAAAAACCATGTAGGGTGTTTAGCCTACTTTTAATTCTCGTGTGTGGACGTGGCCATGTAAATGTTTCAGATGCCCCCCTGCTGCAACCCTGCCTTGATTGCAGGGTTGAGGAGGGAGAACACTCCGCAGGGGAGCACATTAAAATCAACTAGCGGTGGGAAAAAAAGGCCGCTGTGCTCCCACAAACATGGAACTTGTTGTCATCTGCGCTGTGGATGACAGCAAAATATCAGGCAGAGACTGTGTGAGTGTGTGGGAAGGGCGTCTCGTTGAACAGGTGCTCGGATGGGGGGGCGTTGAGAGTGTGGGAGGTCTTTTGGATGCCGGGGTGATGGAGGGAAAAAGAAACGACAGAGTAAATGCTTGTCAGATAGTATGTCACCTCATACAGTGCTTGGCAGTATCCCAGGGAGGATACACTATCTCCCGTAGGTAAGTCGTTATAGAGCTCTGCCTCCTATAACTTAGCAGCACTATATATTCATCCTCAACGGCTTCTCCAGCGACAGCTAAAGAACTTAAGCTTCGAGTCGTGTCCCCATTTTGGAAAAGGTCCTGGGAAATCACCTGGGATTCATTTAGTGCTGCGGACACTTCCGCTCTGCCCACGTCCCTGGAGGGGATCCATAATTCATGGCCGGGCGTCCGGGATGTCACCGCACCAGCGAGCTAGCATTAAATATTTACCACAGATCATAAGCCACAGCTATTGAGGCCTGCCAGCCCCTTCAGGAAGACAGTTTTCAGTCTCAGCATGCACCGTGAATCCCGAATGAGCCCCGAGCCCTCGGCCTGCGCGGAGATTTTTTTTGAAAATCAATCAAGTCCAGAGATGAATCTCATACGTCATCATACTGTAAATGCTCGCAGCACATGTCTAAAATCAGCTCAGTGTAGCAGAGATGTACGGAGAGTTTGAGAAGCCATATCTCTTAGTTTGTGTGTGTGTGTGTGTGTGTGTGTGTGTGTGCTGATTGTGAAGTAGTCTTGCTAAGGAGCAAAGTTGCTTCTTGTTTATTATCGATTACCTGTGTTACTGTTATTCCAAGTTTAGCATTGCCGATAGTCAGGAAATGTCAAAAAGAAAATCAGACAAAAATGTTACAGAGCGTGGTGGGGGTGGGTGAGGGGGTGAGGGTGGTGGTGGGGGTGGGTGATGTGTATGCTATTGATTTGTTTTTCAGTAGCGTTTCCCTGAAAGACCAAGCTTCATGATGAGTCCTTGACTGAAGCGCTGTTGTTACTAGTTGCAGATGCCAGAAATGTGCACTCGAGTATTTAAGTGTGTGAATGTGCCTGAGTAACAAATGTCAAAAATGTGTTAATGTGTGTGTGTGTGTGTGTGTGTCTTTTTTGTCCCTTGAAAATCTGCGTTTGTCGGTAGCTGTGTGTGTGTTTCAGGGCAGAATACCAAATATCACTTTCACCTGACATCAGCATTCATTATGTGGGAAGATGATGGGAGGAGGTGGCAGAGAGCAGAGAGAACGGTAGATGGAGGGATAGGGACCAAACACAGGGAAAAGAGAGAGATGTTGAGGAAGGGCCAGGAGGAAGGCGCCCGGCTGGAACGCATCTATCTACCTCCGGATTGTCGAGCAGGGCGCCGGTAATAAGAAAACATTGATTGTTGAGCGGAGTCGCAGGGCTGTAACATGGAGGGAGGAGAGAGGAGAGCCTCGCTGGTCGGGCACATTGACGAGGGGAGGGACCAGGGGAGGACTTAATAGAGACAACAGGACTATTAGCCCCTGAGGAACACCTGCTGAAAAAATGGATTATAGTGTGTTTATTCAAGCACCATTGCAGCAGGCAACCTAGAAGGCATTATTGTTTATTGCTAAAAATGGTTTCCTGCCAAAATGCATTAGTCACAGGAAGCAGGAAGCAGAGAGGTGCAAATACCCAGTTAAGAGTTTGGGTGTTGTTTCAGAATAGCCCGTAAGCATGAACACGGGGGAGGTTGTCAGTATTTCTACCTTTTTGCAAAATCAGCGCAAACACTTTGTTTACGCATCGTAAAATCAATACGCCCTAATGCTGCTTGAGCGCTGTAATTAAAAATGTTAAAATGTTGAATGCCCTTTTCAGCAGTGAGATCAAGTGAAGTGCGGACACGCAACTAAGACTTCAAACACGTCCTCCAATTAGGCAGATCTTTGAAGATCTAGGGGTGAAAATCGGTTATCGTCATATTTTTATTTTTTCTCCTCCGAGGCTTTTCTTGGAACTCCTTGATCTTGAAAGAGGGCAGCGGCCGCTTTCTTGTTTTGGTTGAGTTCGACTCGCGGGGTTCAACTCTGGCCCTCAACCTATGATGTTACACTCTCTTAAGTCTCTCTTGCTTGAATCGTATGTCCTGTTTTTGTTTGGATTCCTCTCGCTGGGTTCTTCACACCCGTCACTCTGACCCCTCTTCAGTTTCTAATATCTATCATGCTAACTTTGTCACCTTCCTCAGTGCCATCACCCTGGACAACACGCTGGTTATCCTGTCCACGGTGGCGCCGGACGCCGGGCGCTACTACGTGCAGGCGGTAAACGACAAGAACGGCGAGAACAAGACCAGCCAGCCCATCACCTTGACCGTGGAGAGTGAGTAGTGGAAGCAACCGCGTATACGCACACATGAGACTACGGCTGCACGTGTTATTTGAACGTGATTTTGAACATCTGATCATGTTCAGGCCTGGATTTAGAGTTACACACACACACAGAGGGAGAGCAGGAGAGCGTACTACTATAGTAGTGTAAAGGAGCAGTATTTTACTTTTGGGTAAAGCAAATAATTGAGTTGGAAAATTTGGAAATTTTAAGTTTACTTGCCTTAATTTTAAGTTGGATTAATGCAAACCGTTGATTTGAAAGCAATCAAATTATTATGTACATCTGACTTAAAGCAATTGTGTTAATCTAACTTAGTTAATTTGAGAATTGAGAATATTGAGAAAACTTAATTCATTTGTGTGTTACCAATTGAAGTTGGTCCAACTATTCTCTTTTTTCAGTGTACTACCAAGTAGTTCTCAATGTTGACACACCAAGCATCCGTAGCTCCCGCGACAAATAGCCAAGACACAGGTATTACATAGTATGAATCAAGCCGGTCCACTGGGCTGCACCTTTCCGCCGAGTGAATTATAAGAGCAAACTCTACAAAGACAATATTATGACACGGTGGGATGGAGTTCAGCGTGGAAGTGAATGAGAAGCAGCCAGGTACTGGGTAAAGATATTACAGTTGACAATATGAGGGAGCAGACATAGCCTCCGGCACATATGGAGAACAGTGGCGGAGTTGATTATACCAGCGCTGACACACACACACACACACACACACACACACACAGTCTCAGAGGAAGAGGGATGTGAGTGTGAGAGAGGCTGAATGTTACATATGGCTGGCTCAGGTTAGATAGAGAGGCTTAGTAGGAGGTCTCAACTCGGCAGGACTCGGGGACTCTATGTATGACTTCTATGTATGCTCTGCACATGCTCCACACACACACACACACACACACACACACACACACACACCCAGGCCCCCATGAAGGACGCGCAACCCTCGCTATCGGCTGTTCCAGCAGCTTGGATATCACTTTGTATGTGTGTGTGTGTGTGTGTGTGTGGGGGGTATGTGTGTGCATCCATGCATCCGTGAGTGTGTGTGCGTCAGCCGGTATCTGTATGCTACAGCAGCTGTTCCTGCAGCGACGCCCCCCCTGACACTGCATTTCCCATGAGCTTTCCTGGCTCCGGAGCAGTACTGCCTAAGTCTCGGTCGAGAGGGAAAAGGATAAGGAGTTTCCATACTCCACGACAAAGTTTAAATGCATGCATCAAAACGTCAGCGTTGCAGGGAAGGCTGCTCTCGTCCCCTGACGTGGTTTCAGCTTCAGCATATTCGCAACACCCCCTCCGCTGTCACAAAGTTTGGTTGTTGTAAGTACATGACAGCTCGTACAGGAATGTTTTCACCGTTTTGCCAGTCAAACCATGGTTTTGTTTAAGGTGTGTGTGTGTGTGTGTGTGTGTGTGTGTGTGTGTGTGTGTGTGCGCGCCATATCTAATGATCCGATATTTATAAGATTGAGCCATGACAACCCCTTAAGCTACAGCTGACATGTGCAGCCACGAGCATATTCCCAGGGCATGATGGGATTGACAGGTCAGTGTGAGTTTATCACAAGACATGACACATCTCAAGCAGCACACACACACACACTACTCTCACTGCCATGGGGTGTCTGCCTCCGAACACACACACACACACATGCACAAACACAGATATGCAGACACACGTACAGGCATAAACTGGCACACACGTACACATATGAACACACACTTTACACACACACACACACACATCAGGAGTCTTCTCTATCAGTGTAGGTCGGCCAGTATTTTTCCATCCCTGCTTCTGGCTCACATGCACACATCTCATTACACACAGTGCACCGTCCCGTCCTATTCAGCTCATCTCTCTGTCACGACTCAGACACTGTATATGCGGCGGTCAGTTCCAATATTTCACATGGACGAGCATCCACAGAGCGCATTAGGTGAAACGGAAATGTATAGGACAGGACCGTCCAGAGACACCTCCTAAACTCACCACATCCTCTTTCTGTTAGATACATCCTGTAGAAATACTGTGGTAAACTACATAGTTCATTGTTCCCTGTTTAACCTACTGTGTGTGTGTGTGTGTGTGTGTGTGTGCGTGTGTGTGTGTGTGTGACTACCTCTCTGTGTGTCTGTCTAGATGTGGGAGGTCCAGCAGACCCCATTGCCCCTACCATCATCATCCCTCCCAGGAACACCAGCGTGGTCACAGGCACCTCAGAGGTCACCGTGGAGTGTGTGGCCAACGCCAGGTAAACATCCTGCTACTGGGGATTCCCCTTGAAGTTCATAATCTGAACCTATTTCGGTAATCTCGGTAATCCAGAGTTTTCCCCTCCTACCCCCTGCCCACCCTAGAGGAACTGCCAATCCCTTCCTGAATGGATTTCAGTTGTTTTCAATGGATGGTTTTGGTTTCACAGAGTTTAAATGCTGCACTTTCTACACGGCACTAGTCATTTACTGTCATATTCAGTACTGACGTTAACAGGACCATCTTTTACAGCTCCAAAAAATCATAAAATGTCCATCAAAGTTCTCCAAACAGAAATGGCCACATTAACTTCACCGTTTTGGGAGAAGGCTGAGCTATGGGGGCTAACCTGCTGTGGTTCTAAGAACTATGAAGCTTTGATCATGAGTTTCCAGGGGTTTTCGGGATGAACTATTCCTTTAATATCTTGAAATAAAGCAGAATAAGGAAGATCAATCTGCTATGATCAAGAATATGTCATCTGATTCAACAAGTGAAACACAGTGTTTCACAGTATTACTGACACACAGGGCAACAGGGCCTCCCATGGCGAGCATGGGGAGATGTGAGACCACACATGCCCCTTAATATTTACTCCTCTTCCTTCCTGTAGGCCTCTTATCAAGCTGAGTATCTCATGGCGTAAGAACGGTGTGTTGGTGACCAGCGGCCTGAGTGACTACAACCGCAGGTTGACCATCCTCAGTCCTGTGGTGAGCGACGCCGGCTACTACGAGTGTGAGGCCGTCCTCCGCAGCAGCAGCGTGCCCTCAGTGAGCGCAGGGGCCTACCTGCATGTACTAGGTAAAAACATAGGGGTCCTACCTACATGCACTGGGGCATTTGAGCTGACTCAAATAATACTAAGGGTTTGTTCAGTCCGGTTCACTGGATGTCAGCCACTGGGAGGAACATGCAACACGCCGATCAACCATATTTTCACCGACAGTTTCACTTGGTAACTAACTAATGCAACTAACGTTAGTAACGTTCGATATAGAGACACACCCCCAGTTAAAAATACATATATAGCTGCTTCTGTCGCTAAGTGGTATCTGTTGACAGTGTTGTGCAGTGTGGCTGAACCATGTGCACAAAGCAGGGAGATAAAATAACATGGCACAGTCATAGAGGCAATTACTGTATGTCTTTTTCACCACACATGAAATACACAAGGACACAGTATTGCAGCATATAGCAACGTTGGGTATTTCTGTGTGTTACCAAACTGTTAACATTTAGCTTTGTAAATTAGCGTCAAAGAGCCGATGTGATATTCATATTGACATTACTATTCTCACGACATAAATGCAGCCAAGTAATAGCAGTAGAGTCGTGAGGCAGTGAAAGGAGGTTGCCATTGACTTAAAAGGGGGAAAAAAAGCTAATGGCTGGCTTGAAGAAACTGTCTAATAGCGTTGCTCCAGTCACTTTCATTCCATTCCACTGAAACGCTTTGATGTTTTCAAGGTTATGATGTGATTCAAAGTGCGGGGTGTGGTGAACTTCTCCCTTGATACGGCGAGCTGAGTCGTTTTCCTCTCTCTCCCCCGGGGGGGTTGGGAAGGTTACATTCAAAAAACGTAATCTGCCACAGATTACTGGCTGAACATTGCAATCATTCCACTACATTAGTCAAGCACAGTAACGTAATCTCGTTACTCTTCTGTCGCTTTTCATTACTTTGCCTCCAAATCAAGTGAATTTGAGGTAGAATGGATTAACAGACCGTTTACACAGTGAAATTCAGATAGCGTCATCATCCTCTACAGCCAGTCAGCATCGTGAAGCATCGTTTTTTAATACATATCTCACAATAATAATGTAATCCCACTACTCAAGTCATCTTTTTTTTCAATCCCACTGCTCATTCGCTGCACACTGCGTTGCTCTGTTGCTGTTTATGCCGATGCTGATGAAGCTCTCACCCCACCACCACCACCACCTCAGCATCCACCTGTGGGCTCTGTTCTTAGCCCCCCGCCCCCCGCCCCCCCCCCCCCCCTAGGGGATTACTGCCGGTCGCTCCCTGCCTCACTCGGCTGGCTGAGTGAGGCAAGCGGAGGGCGATGCAACAGGGCGCTGACGCCAAAATAAATCGCATGTACATTTTATTCTCATGTAAAATGTCATTGATGCGAGTTGGCTGTCAGAAATATGTAATATGATTATTTTTTTTCACGCTAACTGTAACGATTCTAGCTATCTATATGTTGTCACATTGCTGTCATCCGGCCTCTTCATGTTCCTGTCTTTCTCTCTCACTCTGTCCCTCAGAGCCGCCTCAGTTTGTGAAGGAACCAGAGAAACACATCACAGCGGAGATGGAGAAGGTGGTGGACATTCCCTGTCAGGCACGAGGTGAGTGATGTGTGTGTGTGTCTGTGCCTATCTATGCATGTGTGTGTGTGTGTGTGAGAGAGAGAGTGAGAGAGAGAGAGAGAGAGAGGCTGAATTAGCAGGGTTGCAGAGTATAGTAATTACAGACATCATAAGTATAATTTGCCGCAGCGGCTGAGTGGTTAGCGATGTCACCTCACACCGAGGAGGTGTTGGGTTTGATTCTTGTTGTGGGTTTCCTCCGGATGCTCCAGTTTCCTCCCACATTCCACAGACGTACAAATCAGGTGGATCGGGAGACTCACAGTTGCTCATAGCTGTGAACGTCTCTGTGTATCTGTGTTAGCCCTGTCATGGACCGGTGATCCGTCCCCTGTGTGTTTCCCTGCCTTGTCGTGAAGAAAAGCCGTTGCTACATATATAATATAAGGAGTTAGTATATAGAAACTACAATTTACCTGCCCAACATCGCCCTCGTGCCCAGTGGGTGATAATAATGATGATCAAATTGTAATTGAAATGTTCTTTGCAACTTCAGTGAGTCAATTTCATTTGTGAATGTGTGTGATCGTACCCCCCCCCCCCCCCACCCCCCCAGGAGTGCCCCAGCCAGACATTGTGTGGTACAAGGATGCGGTGCCCATCAGCCCGGTGAAGACACCCAGGTACAGGGTGCTGGTGGGAGGCAGCCTGCAGGTCAACGGTCTTCTGCCTGACGACACCGGGATGTTCCAGTGCTTCGCCAGGAATCTGGCAGGAGAAGTCCAGACCAACACCTACCTGGCTGTCACCAGTAAGTCCACCAGTTTGTGTTTTGTTGTTTTTCTATCGTAATGCACCTTCGATATGAAGAGACTCAGATCAGAAAAAGTCAGAAGAGACAGAAAACACTGGAGTCAACGGGCAGTCTCCTTATATGTTGTCTGGTTTCCCCTTCCTTCCACTCACATCCTCCCCCCCCCTTTTCTATACATGCACCATGGGACTGTTTCTGTTCACATTGATGTAAGGTAGGAAAGTCAGGATAGACAAGTCGGACAGGAACGCTCTAGCAGCGTGATAGAAGTGTTATAGCAGCGTGAAAACATTCAAACCCATTCAGAAATGGGTTCAGGCAACAGTCAAGCACCAGCGCCATCAGGTTTTTTTTCATCCCAAGATGTTATTATCCATCGGGGGGGGGGGAAGAAAAGTTCCCTCATATTTGTAATACAAGTTTTCAAAAATACAGATGATTCAATCCTTTCAGTAGGTAAGGCAGCTAGGCACACACTGTGATGAAACCTTTTCAAATGGTGGAAATCACATTATGGAATGAATTGCTTTCATCTCTCTCTCTCTCTCTATATATATATATATGTGTGTAATTGTATATATATGAGGAGATCCATGTATGTGTGTGTATATAAATATATAATTAGGCCTATATTGATTGAGTTATGCTACGTTTACGTGAAACAACACTCAGTACCATATTTTCTGAGTAAATCTAATAAGCAGAATGATTGGAGTTGTGCGCGGTGGGAATGCATCACTGCTGGGGACGTGAAAATCGCGGGTAATTTTTACTCGCGCCGCGCATCTGTTTGGCATGTTTTTTGACATCTAATTTTCTTCGCTCTGTCTCAATTTCTGCTGCCTTCACTCCACGCCGCATCCTGTTATCAGAATTCATGAAATTCTCTCACGCCGCCTCCCTCCCCCTGCCTCCCTCGCTATCTCTCTCTGACAAGGCCTCCTTCTCCCTTCCCTCTCCTCCTCCTCCCAGATCTCATCTTATCATCCACCTATTCTCAACTCATTCATCTCTCTCTACCTTTCATTCTTTTCCCCGACTCCCTGTTCCTGATACCCGGCAGTCCTCCTATGCCAGACTCCTCTTGCTCCTCATCCTCTCCTCCTTTTCCTTTTTTTGGAGTGATACAATTTGCCGTCATCCTATAAGGCTTTGATTTACTGCATATCAAGAATGGGGCTTTTAGTTATCTATTGCCTCCTCTGTCTGTCTCTCAGTCTCTCCATCTCTTTCTCCCTCTCTTTCTATATGTCTCACCCTCTCCCTGTCTTTCAGTCTCTCCTTCTTTTTCTCCCTCTCTCTCTCTCTCTGTCTCACCCTCTCCCTGTATCCTCTCTCTCTCTCTGGATGTAAAGAATAGACAGGTACCAAAGAATTAGTGGCACAAAGCACTTAGCAGCAGGCCGACGAAGTGTGTTTCTGTTATAGATATGTTATTCTCTCACCTCTGTTCCCCTCTTACCTCTACTGTGGTCTCTCTTTGTGTGTGTGTGTGTGTGTGTGTGTGTGTGTGTGTGTGTGTGTGTGTATTTCCCCTCAGGCATCGCCCCGAATATCACAGCTGGACCTTCTGACAGCACTGTGATCGACGGCATGTCAGTCATCCTGCACTGTGAGACCTCTGGCGCTCCAAGACCAGCTATCACCTGGCAGAAAGGTCTCTCTCTCTCTCGCTCTCTCTCTCTCCCTCACACACACACACACACACACACATTACGCATGGTGCAATAGTTGGTTTAATGGTTTAACATATAAAGTCTAACATTGTACTTTGTTTCCGCCCTCCTTTCCTCTCCATCCCCCTTCCACTCTCTCGCTTTCTCATCCCCTCTTTTAAGGTGAGCGTGTGTTGGCCAGCGGTTCGGTCCAGCTGCCCAGGTTCACCCTGCTGGAGTCGGGCAGCCTGCTCATCTCCCCCTCCCACATCTCCGATGCCGGTACCTACACTTGCATGGCCAGCAACTCCCGAGGGATCGACGAGGCTGCCGCCGACCTGGTGGTCTGGGGTGAGTGGGCGGGATTAGCTGGAGGTTGGCTGGAATATGTATTACGTGTGATCCTTCGTCAGGAACAGGAACTCATGATAATGGAGGTGGAATTATATTGAAAAGTGTTTTTGTTTGGCAATGATTGAGAAACGAGGTCATGCCAAACTCACTTCTTTCAAATACAAAAGGCACTTTTGGGTGCAGGCAGTTTTTTTTTCTGCAAGAAGTAATAAAATAAAGAAACAACACAGCAGCAAGTCATTTCAACTGAAATTAGTTTTTCCAAATGCGTTTCTCATGTTTTTCTGTCAGCGTTCTCCTCAGGTTTTGACGTTTTGCTGTCTGTATTTATGTTCTGACTTTTGTTTTTGCCCGACAGCCCGCACCCGGATCACCACCCCTCCCCAGGACCAGAGTGTCATCAAAGGAACTAAGGCCGTTTTGACCTGCGGGGTGACACATGACCCCAGTGTAACCGTCAGGTAAGGGGCGAACACGTATGCTTGTTGAACATGTGTATCAACCACCATGACTGTGTGTGTGATTGTGTGTGTGTGTGTGTGTGTGTGTGTGTGTGTGCGGCGCTACCACAATGCCACGCGACGCGCTATCCTCACGACACAAGTTTGATTGAATTCCACGCGTGTCAACAGTCGCGATCAAATCGACCATCCTGTCCCTTCCTACCTAGATGAGAGGACCGTCTGAAGATACGTTTGAGCCGCGGCGTTTTGATGAGTGCAAATCCAGCGTTTGATATGCAGCCGCCAGCCGCTGTGATAAGCGCGCAGGCCTGCTCTGCTGCCTGACAGGGAGAGAGAGATGAAATAGCTCTCTAATAGGAGGAGAGTTATCGGGGTTGCGGTGGAGGGAACACCTAAACGTCAGTCAACGCAACCGCTTTATTGTGAAAAAGAGTTAACCCACCATTTAAAACTGATATAAATCCATACCACGGTGCACATTTAGAAGTAAAGTAAAAGTAAGATCAAGACCATAAAGCATTACTACTATACTATTCTGGAAATCTGGGGGAAAGAAATGTTGCTTGAGTTCATAGTTTGCCCACTAATGTTGAATCTTGCTTGTGTATATATGAGTGTTTGATCAGAGAGTGAATCAGCAGCATCGGTCAGTAGCTAGTCCCCTGCCACTGGCCATAGTCCAGTTAAGGTCTTATTCAGGTTAAGCTGTTTAAATGATGCCTTTGATACCCAGCAGTTGACTCTCCTACCTGCCAAAACAGAACGACCTGTCTACCTGTGGGGGTCTCGCACACAGATGCAACCCCGCCGGCAAAAAAAACCTCTTTGCAGCCACTGGCTCTTTAACTGAGCGATAATCTGTTACCTATAACACAGAGGAAAGAAATTATGCTCGCTAGCGTGCGTTTTTGCTGACATCAAAATGTATCCATAATGCTGTGGAAGTCTGCACAGATGGTTACATGCCAAAGCAACCACATAAACATCTTTTAACCTGGTTTCACGTTTCACATCAACCCCAAAAGCCGGTTAGCTGAGTCACCGGATTGAGAAGTCTCCATGCATGTAAACACAGCCCGACCTGGCAGATGTTTTCCTCCAGTTACCGCTACGTTATATGCTCGACAGTGTCACTGACAGCAACGGAATGAAGATGCATGTGATGATGATGATGTCGATGATGAGGGGCGACGCCCACAACAGGTTCAACGGGGATTGATGATAGTGACAGCGAAAGCGTTTTGTGATTTCCAGGCACGTCTGGGAGAAGGAGGGCTCGGTGATCAATGCCCAGTCCATCCCCCGCATGCAGCTGGACCCGGACGGCACCCTGCACATCTCCCAGACCTGGTCGGGCGACATAGGGACGTACACCTGCAGGGTCACGTCGGTCGGCGGCAACGACTCCCGCAGCGCCCACCTCCGCGTCAGGTACGTGTGTTCTTCTCTCCATATTCTCTCCATTCTCCAGAGCAAAGACACAGGAAGGAACATGCTCTTTGTCACCACCCACCTTATTGATACCTCTGACTCATTTTGATTTCTTCCTCCTCTCTCCTGTTCTCATTCTCCCCCAACACACTTCCAGTACCCAGAGGACCCCCCCTTCCTCCCTCCTCCTCCCTCATCCTCTTTCTCTCACTCTTTATCTGTCTCTAATACCACACTCCTCTCTACCGCTTTTGTCATTTCAAATCTTCTCTTTTCTCCGAAATCTCTGCCTGCTACTGTTGTGTTCCCGGCAGCATGAAAGAGACATGTAACTTTGTGTTTGTCAGGCTGACCGACCCGACTGATTGTGTGCATCGGTCTCTTTCTTGTCTTGCCTATTTCTCTATTCACGTCTGGTTGGCTAGCTGCCATTTGACCGCGTTACGGCCTATCTGTCCGTTTGCTGTACAGTTTATCTATCGATCCGTCTGTCTCTCTGGCTATCCGGATTTACGGCTGAATGAATTAATGATCCCCCCGTCTTCGTCTTTGTTTATACGTCTGTCTGTAGATCCGGCTTCGTCTGAGTGTTTTTCTCCATATCTGTCTCCTTAGCCCTTTTCATTCATCCATTTCCCGCCCCGGGTGATATCTTGTCTCTTTCCCTTTGCCCGTCTGTCCGTCTTGACAGGGGAACAATCTAACTGTCATGTCTGTATTTCATCACCTGTCTATCTTTGAAGTAAAAAACTTTACTTCAAATTTGACATTCAGTGGGAAAACAAAATGCTGAGTAACACTCTGTGGTTTCGCTTTGATAGGGGATGTTCTTTGTTTATCTGAGTCCTCCCGCTGTTCCCCGCAGGCAGCTGCCCCATGCCCCGGAGAACCCCACGGCGGTGCTGAGCACATCAGAAAAGCGAGCCATCAACCTGACCTGGGCAAAGCCTTTTGATGGCAACAGTCCCCTCATACGCTACATCCTGGAAGTGTCTGAGAACAGTAAGTCACGCCCGCAGCGAGAGAGATATCCAGTCAACGTTTTCATCTCCTGTATCTGTCTTCACCGTCTGCGCCTCCTCTGCAGGTGCTCTTTGTGTCTGTATACTTTCAGATCAGTGTATTATTTTATCGTGAGTTGAGTTTGGGGAGTGAGTGAACCAGGGCTGTTAGGATCAGTATTGTTGCAATGAGTCAGAAAGAGAAATGAAGTGTTTGCTTGCTTAAAGGGATTTTTCTCCTTCCCCCAGGAGGCAGGGCTCTGTGCTACCCATATTTCCCATAGTGCTCGTGGGCTAAAGTGGAAAAAATACAGCGTTCAGCAGCATTTAGGAGCATGATCAATGAATAATAAGAATGACCATCACTGTTATTAATCTCAAGTTGGACATGAACTCATTTTCCAGGTAGCGGAGAATATTCTACTTAAGCTGCAGCACTGTTTTTTTGTTCTTTACAATATATTGTGTTCGCCTCTCTCTTCCTATCCAGCATGATTTGTTTATCGGCTGAGTCAAAATGTGACTTCCGCTGACAAAACGATGGCATGAAAGTAAAAAACACTTCTGAATCGTATTGAAAGAAGTGAAAAGGTTCGCATCTAGCATTTTGGAACAGTGAACATGTACTGTTTTCCGACTGAAACCCTTGGTGTCCTGTGTTCTTTCTCTGCCAGATGCTCCCTGGGCTATCCTGCTGGCCAACATCGAGCCCAAGTCCACGGCGGTGACGGTCAACGGTTTGATCCCCGCACGCTCCTATCAGTTCCGCCTCTGTGCCGTTAACGATGTGGGCAAGGGACAATTCAGCAAGGAGACGGACCGGTGAGCCAAAGAACAGTTATCACACACAGCCGGGTCCTGGGAAAATTACTACACCCCCGTACCCCCTCATCCATCCCTGCCATCCCATATTAACACTATACCAGATTTATTCACCCTATTTAGCCAAGTCACGGGGAATTGTTTCAGTTTCTGTTTCTGAAGAAGATGAGGGGTCACACACTACCCGATTCTGTCGTTCTGTCATTCAAAAACATCTTCCCATTTGCCCAGGACAGTTCAAATACAATTACAAAATAAGAGTTCTATCATTTCTTGCTTCATGCTGCAGCAGCTACAGTTCACATTTACATTACATTCTTCTTTCACTTAGTTTGTGTGGATTGATCCAGGCATGCTGCCGTTTTATATCGTTTTATATGAGATTTATTACTCCAAATTGACGTAAACTATCTATGTGAATGGAAGGAAGGAAGTGCAGCTTAGTTCCAAATGTGTCACCAAAATAAAAGAGAAACAATCTCACAGATTACCACTGAAATATAGTGTGGAGGTATCTCTTTTCTCTTCCACCCTGGTCAGGATGTGCATACGCTACCTTCTAGCTATACTTAGTTTCTCTTCCAGGGACCCAGATTAATGGAAAGCAATCTCTTTTAATGTGGGGAAGCAGCAGAGACAGGCTCGTGACCCATTTTCGGTTTCAAACTCACTAAAATAAAATGGTGTGTGGAACTGTGATATACTATTAAATAGTGTAATTGGTGATAGCAGGGAGAAATAGTAGTGAAATAAGGAACATCTGTGCCAGAATGTTATGGTTACAAGTCAGTACGATCAGGCAGTCTGTTTCCTAGACAACCAGTTTGACTGATCCCTTCACCCCAGGGTGTTCATCTTATGTGTGCTTATCAGTGAAGGGGGGGTATATGTGTGAGCCGAGCAAAAAGGACACACACACTCACAGACAGACACACAAGCACTCCTCCTCTTTCATTCTGAAAGCTGAAAGAGGGATTTGGGTGTGAGGGGAGATCAGGTTTGGCCTCTCTGTGGCCTCACATAACTTACAGTACTCCCCCCCCCCCTCCCCTCCCCTCCCCCATCCCTCATCCCTCATCCCTCCCTCCACCATGCTAACTCACACTGCCAGCCCCTGGCCACGGGGGGCTCCCGTCAGTGTGTGTGCGGGGGGGCCTGGCGCCGAAACTGCTTTGTGACGGCGTTTGATCCTAAGTCGCAGCCATTGATCTCGTGCCCATCGCTCATGCGCGTCCTCTCCCCAGGAGCGCTGGAGTTTTTTTTTTTGTCAGGGTAAGCGTATAGCGTTTATTTGGCTTAATTGATTTAGTATCCTCTGACTTTACTGCGCTCAGTCTGCCAGGGCACCAGAGATATAGGGCTATATTAGAAAATAAAAGAACGGTGAGGGTTTTTTTTTTAACAAATGTGAAGAAACAATAAGATAGAGGTGTGTGGGGGGGTGGGGGGGAGGGAGGGGGGAGAGCACAGTGAGATAAATAGCAACTATTTCAGTTGAAACTACACTATGGTACTCACCTTCAAACAGCTATGCTTCATTTGAGGTGTCTGTTGGGGAAAGGATCCTTTATTAGTCCCCGTCTCACTTCCCTGTCTCTTCATATCTGTGTGTGTGTGTGTGTGTGTGTGTGTGTGTGTGCTGCAGTGTCTCTCTCCCAGAAGAGCCCCCCAGCGCTCCTCCTCAGAATGTTATTGCCAGCGGTCGGACCAACCAGTCCATCATGATCCAGTGGCAGCCTCCGCCGGAGAGCCACCAGAACGGCCTGCTCAGGGGCTACAGCGTCCGGTGAGACCCCTGACACCCCACCACCCTGAGCGCCCCCGATGAACACCTATCCTTACTATTTCTTTTAACACAGAAGCTCCAGAGCAAAACATCCCATTTTCTCCAGTGTGAGATTGACACATGACCCGCTACACTCAAAACAAGCTTTTATTAAGGGAGTGTGTCGGCGTCTCGGTTGTGTCTGCAATGGGGGGAAGACACGAGGAGCACTCTCACCCTTCACCCACGGAGAATTGAATCTAGCTAAAAAAAAAAATTCACTGGCTGCAGTGTAGCTCGGTTGTGACGGTGCTGTGTTTGTCCATTCATCACGGCTGAGTTTCTTATCTGTAGTTGTGATTGATTTTCTTTTGATTTTAATCACACACACACATACTCGAAAATTTGCACTTAATTGACCAGCCTAGTTGAAGAAATGTAAAGCTGCTATTTTGGGAAACAAAGGGATTCAGAGATAAGATATAGAAATGAGATCAAACGTGTTGATTGAAGACCCCCCCCCGGCGGTGTTAATTAACACCACCGCACTCGTAATAGTCTCAGTTGAAATGAGAGAGAATGTAAAGACTGTTCTCACTGTTGGAGCACGTAGAGTCAGCAATACGCCAAGCTGACTGTAGCTCCTGTAAACATGTAATTAGTTTGGTTTTCTGTCAGCCTTGTTATTCATTACACCTAAATGAAACAGCAGGTGTTGTTTTAATGGCTGCTGTTGGCTGGTGCTTTGTCGCCCCCTTGCTGTCATACTGCTGTACTGCAGGTCAAGACTGTGCATGGCTCACTTATCGATCGCCTCCAGCACGGCCCACAATGCAGTGACTTCAATAAACCACATACAAGCAGTCACACCGGGCGGAGACACAAATCCACCATTAATCTAAAGAAAATTACTGATTATTTATAATGTGATACTTTATTGATATCTGGTGGGAAATTCTCATTTTTGCTCAGGGGTAAGAGTGCCGCGTCAGCAGCAGCTACACCCCTGGAGCCGGTAGTGATTCAGTAGTCTTCGGGCAGGCTTGCCAACACAGAGGCTTGAATCCAGGTCATTCAGTTGAAGGACGGGCTCTCTAACCACTAGGCCACCGCGCTGCCCCAATTGTATCGTATAAATGACAAGGACTAACTGTTAAATTCAACCAAATGACCCTGAGTGACTCGTAAAATACTTTTTATAGAGTAATGGATTCTCATAAAAACCAATGCATTGTGCGCGATGATATCTGGCTTTGTTCCCCTCCAGTTCTGTATCTCCTTTTTCCTCAATAAATTCAACTTTTGAATTCAGCACACGTACATCGCAGCAAACACCCCAACCCCTAACCCACGCTAGGTTTACGACGCACTTATTTCCTTGAGCCCAGTCCAGTGTTAAAAGTGTGTCTGTTTCTCAGGTACCGTCTGACGGGGCTGCCCGTGGACTACCAGACCAAGAACATCTCCAACCCGGACGTGACCAACCTGCTGCTGGAGGACCTCATCATCTGGACCAACTATGAGATTGAGGTGGCGGCCTACAACGGGGCGGGGCTGGGCACCTTCAGCCACAAGGTCACAGAGTGGACGCTGCAGGGAGGTGAGCGGACAGACGGGACGAAACATGAGTGTCAAAAAAGCTGAAAAGATCCCAAACCTACACACACACAAAAGCACACACTCATTCTTAATTGATCCTGCGGCGTGTCAATCATGCCAAAACCGAAGATGATAGTCTGAGTATTTTTCTTCAGTAATGAATGTGTCATTTTCAGTGAGTCTGCCTTGATATCTATTTTGTCAGTTAATGAATAAGGTTGTTATCTGTTGTTATCATGTTATCATTCACAAACAACACATTCTGCTGGTTGGCATATAAGTTTATGATGATGCCCAACTGTACTCCATTGTGCTTCGCAAAGGTGCACACAAAAAGGGTGAGACCTTCCTAAAAACCCACAGGGATAACAGAAAAAGTGAAGCCACAGGGAGCAAATTGTCCCCCGGTCCTGGGCAGTGTGTGTCATCAGAAAGAGACAGAGCGATGGCGGCGTCCGCCCTGACCTTTTGCAGCGACGATCAATACCGACATCAAAATAGACGCAGACAAGACTTCCAGCCAACTGAAAGTGCTCTGACATCGCTGCCCGGTTCTCTCTCCCTTTTCTCTTTCTCTCCCCTCCCTCCCTCACCTCCCTCCCTCCATCCCAGTACCCACCATCCCCCCCGGGAACGTGCAGGCCGAGGCGGTTAACTCGACGACCATCCGTTTTACCTGGATGGCCCCTAACCCTCAGTTCATCAACGGCATCAACCAAGGCTACAAGGTCAGTAGCACCACCGCAGCAGGCGCCGCCGCCGCCGCCGCCACCACCAGCCATCACGTCCATTGACTGAACTGTCAGAGTTGAACTTGTAGTACCACATCCCCCCCCCCCCCGTGTAGCAAAGGAGGAGAGAAACGCCGAGGGGAGAAAAGATATTCGGCGCCGTCGTGAACGATGGGCTTTGTTCATCCATTTGTCAGGCTGAGGTCATTCTCTTTATCTTGCGACCATTTTTCATATATTTTTTTACGGCCGAACGTGTGCACGCGCTATGATGAATGTCTTCATTATTTTGTCATGGGCACTTGAATGTCGTCCGTCTCTCGCTGTCTCTCGTGTGCAATTCATTGAAATGAATGTAGCCCACAGGGAATCCATAGGGTAGCTCTATTTTTTTTTCCCCTTTGACTATGTTTAGAGTTTGAATGATGTCATTGTTTTTTTGTTTTTTTTCCCAGCCCCATCTCTGTGAATAGCTCTCAGCAGGCCTCACTCAGCTGGCAGTCGGGGTCACTGTACTGCACTCATTGTGAATTTTAAATACAGGATTTTCCCCAGGAGAGAGAGAGAGAGAGAGAGAGAGACGACTGGGCAATGACAGGAAGCGAGATAGAGAGTAAATGAGACAGAGAGAGACATAGCAGGAGAGGGAGGAGAGTGCGAGAGAGAGGCACAGAGAAAGAGAGAGAAAGAGTGGCAGGCAGGCATCCATCCAAGCGACATTCAGCACTCTTGCCAACTCTTCACTCCACTTTCCCAGGAAGCTCCTCCGCTGCTCTGGGAACTAGAAATAAACCCACCAGGCCTGCTCTGGGGACTAATTACCTCAGCACCTAATTGGTCAAGCCGAGCCCCGGCTCCCACTTGCCGATCCCTGTGCATTATGGGATGCCATCGTGTCTCACTTGAGCCCAAACTCTCTCTCTCTCTGCCCCTCCTTCCCCTGTCTCTGCGGAGCCATCCAAATGCCCCCCAGCCCTTTCCTGCCAGACAAAACCTCTTCAGAGTATCTTCCTCGATGTATTTCTGAAAGCTGTGTTGCCAAATGACTCCCCAGAGTGGCGCGGCACCGCAGGAGCGGGACTCCTGTTTGCTCTAAGAGACTAAATGTGTGAGAATGATTAGAGAAACACTATTTGCTGCTTTATTTTCAGCTTGTCTGGGTAATTTTCTTTTATATTAAAAAAATTTTTTTCTTGTTTGTTTTGTTTCAGTTTTTTTTTTTTTTAATTTTGTTTTAGTTGCTGGCCTGGGAGCCGGGACAAGAAGAGGAGGTTGCTATGGTAACAGCACGGCCAAACTTCCAGGACAGCGTTCACGTGGGTTACGTGACAGGTCTGAAGAAGTTCACGGAGTACTACACCTCGGTGCTGTGTTTCACCACGCCGGGGGACGGCCCCCGCAGCCCGGCCAAGGGCCTGAGGACGCACGAGGACAGTAAGTGATGCGTAATGGTTGGTTTAACCCTGCTCCCTTCTCCCTCACAGTCTTTGGTGGTGAGTGGACACAGTAACAACTCCACTGGGCCAGATCTATTATTCATCCAGAACCAAGTACATCCAGGTTCACCATAATTGGGTGAACCTGTTCTCTTATGACGATTGGCTCAAAAACTGTAATTGGCATCAACCTGTCATCAACCAATGTTCTCAGCAAAAGCCTCGTTTTTGGTTTCTTTAACACCTTTTCAATGTAAATGATTTTGTTTTGTGGGTATTTGTGGATATTGTGGCTGTTTCAGTGAACCCATTTGATTTGCTCACCACGTCTTCTCCCCCCCCCCCCCCCCCCCCCCACGTTCAGCCCCCGGCGCCGTGGGTCACCTGAGCTTCACCGAGATCCTGGACACCTCGCTCAAAGTCAGCTGGAGGGAGCCTAGCGAGAAGAATGGAGTTCTCACAGGTACAGCCTTACCACCCGGTAAAGTGGGGTTAGGCAGGGTGGAGAAAAGGCAATTTGTCCGACGCGGTTCTTATCAGTGCCCTATTTAAAGTGACCGGTCACACAATGCATCGCCAAGGTGGCCAATATGTACAATGTTAGCAGGACAAAATCACTGAGCGGGACTAAGCAGGGGAAGACATTCGTGTAATTCCTGCATTTTCCTGACCCCACTTTCTACAGTTGAAGCTCTCAGGGTGGGTTCACTTCCAGACAGCTACACTCACACATCCGTCGATGCAAACGTAAAGCACATCTACATTATCAACAATCAGCAGCATTGATTGGCAAGGAATGTTACCTCAAGGCCTTGCGCAATCATGCGAAAAGAGCTGCTGGCCAAGGAGCAAATTGCATTAACGTTCAGAGGGTGAGCGGTGTGAGTTTGGGGGAGTGGGGGGGGATAATTGCAGGCTGATTTAATTTGATTTCTGATGAAGTTAATGTAATATTTCTGTTATCTTGCCCTGAGAGCAACACAATACTGTAGCATCTCAAGATAGTGACTTTCCCCCGTAGAGGATTCTCTGTCCATTTTTTCCCTTCCATTGATCGGTCTTGTCCTTCCAGGCTACCGTATTTCCTGGGAGGAATTCAACCGGACCAACACCAGGGTGACCCACTACCTGCCGAACGTCACCTTGGAGTACAGGGTCACTGGGCTTACCGCTCTCACCACCTACACCATCGAAGTGGCGGGTATGACCTCCAAAGGTCAGGGCCAGCTGTCGTCCTCCACCATCTCCTCTGGCGTCCCACCAGGTCAGTAACCAGCCACTCTACAAATCAACCACAGTGCAGACATAACCACGCTATTGCTTTACCTAGCACCTACACTACTGGTCATTTTTCCAATTTTGATTCATCGGTCCCATAAGACCTTCTTCCAGTCTTCAGTAGTCCACTGGCGGTGCTTCATGGCCCAGGCAAGGCTCTTTTTCTTATTTCGCCATCGTATCGACCTGTCAAACCTGCAGCTCCAAGTCTTCTCTTCACAGTTGAAACTGAGACTTGTTTACTTCGACCGGTGTTAAGCTGTGCTTGAAGCTGTTGTCCTGTGTGTTGTCTCTCAGAAACTTGTCTTCTGATTCTGTTGAGGCTTTGGGTCTGCCAGACCTCTTCCTGTCAGAGGTTCCTCCAGTTTCCAAGTGCCTTTTTGATGGTGTAGGAAACTGTACTCACTGACACCTCGGCTCTGAAATGTACACTATTTTTCAGTTTTTGCTGACCTAAACTTTTTTTTAACCTCTAGCAGTTTACCGCTTACCTTTGGACCGTTTCAGGGTATTCACTGGACTTGAATTGCTTAAATTTCAATAAAAACTGGGGGTTTGACCAGTAGTGTATGAATGCAAATGCTTGCAAAATCACAGTATCTAACTCCATAGGCTAAACCCACGTTACAAAATGTGTCGAACAAGGCAATTTTTCAACATCAGGTCCTCAGAGGAAAGCTTACTATTACTGCCTCATTAGGGACCCAGGGGATTTCATCCTTGCTAAATCTATGAGGATCAAAGTAATTGAGACTAAATCTGTAGCGCCAAGCAAAACCAACCGGGCCGACGCTCTTCACAACACTTCGCAATCCGATGTTGTGCATTTTCTCTCGAACGTTCCCTTCGAGTCAGTGTGTACCTTGGTAAACCTGCAGATTTACTGTTCCACATCTTAGTGAACACACCCTCTGTTGTCTGGCGCCAGACATAATGAAATCTGACCCCAAGCCAGCTCAAGCTTGGACAGAACCGTAAACCACACGGGGCTCAAACAGCCGAAAAAAAACATTCAGCAACAGGACGACATGTGTGTGTGTGTGTGTGTGTGTGTACCAATACACAAGTAAGCGTCCCCGCGAGACCCCGTGAGAGATTTGGGACAATTCCAATTTATTCTTTTTATTTTTTTTTACGATTTCATATTAAAAACTCACTGCTGGAGTAATAGAAATACAATAGCCACAGTCAATAATAGCAGCACTCACACCCTACATGTCTGTAAAACCCATCAAATGAAAGGTTGTTATATCGGGTGTCGGCTGTAGAGCAGCAGTTATAGACCCCTGGGTGGTGATTACTCTCAGTGTATGTATCAACTGTGACTCCAGCACAAAGCTTGGATTTGGATTACCCGTCATGCAAGTGATTTCACTGTAGAGGTGTATAGTTTGTGCATTTCAGTGGGGTTGAACAGACCCATATTTAAGCAATCTGGACCACCACCTACCCCATCGCTACTCTGCCCATGGGAGCAATTACGTCTTGATGATATTAGGCCACTGTCCACACTATGTCACGGTTTGACGTTTATACCTTCATAACTAAGATTTATGTAAACTATATTGTGTATTGTAATGGTGAATTGAATGTTTACCTCGGGGGCAGCGATAGGGAAAGGATGAAGAATCAAATATTTTTTGCATTAGTACATTCTCAGACATACCTACCCAGACACACACACACAACAAAAACAGCCTTTTGAATTTGCCATTTTCAGACTTGTTTCTCCTACAGGATTTGCAGGGAATAATCCGTTCTTGTTGTTTACTCAGCTAAAGTGTAAACAGCGGGATATCAGATTGAATCGTATCTCCAGATAACTGCGATGTAATTGACAGTCATGGCATTGTCTCTGTCTGGGCATCGCGGGCAAATCTGTCTTCGGTGAAGTCAAGGGAGGGAGAAGGGAGAGAAGATGAAGTCAGATCCCTGAGAACTTCTTTGCTGTGCAGTATCTGTGCAGCCACAAGAGAGCGCTGTGGTAGATAGATTAACCCAAGCAACCTGCACGCAAAATCAAATCAAAGTGTGTGAAATGTGGGCAAACAAAACACAAATGCCACTTTGAAACTGAACTTCAAACCTTGGTAATGCAGTTCAGAGGTTCTCTCCATCTTTCTTCACCTTTCTGTTTTTTCCCTCTCTCTCTCTCTCTCTTCACAGAGCTTCCTGGTCCCCCCACCAACATGGCTATCTCCAACATAGGTCCGCGCTCTGTCACCCTGCAGTTCAAACCCGGCTACGATGGCAAGACCTCCATCTCTCGTTGGCAGGTGGAGGCCCAGGTGAGACAGATGTACTCCAGAGGGAAGGAGCCTGGATCAGAGCTGGGGTGTAATTGGTGTACCACTGTGCAACAAGGTGTTAGTGCTGCTGGAACACAGTGCTCTGTATTGAGGCACTTTTTAGATACTTGATACGCCACTGTTGCACTGCTGCTTCACACCTCAAAAGGAGCAAATTGAAGTTTCAGGTGTTATGACCGAGTTAAGCGACTTGTTAGGTGGAATTTCTTGACAAATGACAAATAAACTACCCCTGATGCTCAATAAAGTATCGTATCTGTCACGCTATGTGTTGTCTTGGTCCCAGGTGGGTGTGATAGGAGAAACCGAGGACTGGGTGATGGTTCACCAGCTGTCCAATGAACCTGAGGCCCGCTCATTGGAAGTGCCAGGTCTCAACCCGTACACCTTCTACAGGTAGCCTGCTGGGAACAGTGTTTGCTTTGGCATGCCTACTTCCATTAGCGTGTTCACACACTGTATGTACACACACACACACACACACACACACACACACACAAAACATTGACAGTAATATCTCATAATATCTTGTAATATCTTGAATGGTAACAAGCACTATAGTAGGTGTGAGGTTTGAGGGATTGTCTTACTCAAATGTTGATTGATCATTGTCCAATCACAAGACTACAGAACCAGATAAGGTGCCTGGGATATGTTGAAATCAGTTGGGATAGTGAGGAACACACACACACACACACACCTTATCTTGTTTGCTGTTGTTTTTCATGATTTGTGTTTTCATGTTCTCTGGCAACTTTTTGTAATATTGTGTTTATTCCTGATAAATCATGAGCAGGATCCTGAATTAAACTTTAACCAGGATAACAGTAGTTAAATGTCACTTGGCATTGAAGTGTGTTTTTTGCACATTTCCCCTTGAGACACAAACATATCAGCAGGGTCCTCACGCAGAAATATAGTTGTATGCATTGCCTATCCATCGCTGTGAGTCTTGATGCAATACGTCCCCATGGAAGAGGAGAGGATGCCCAAGTGTTGAGATAATGCTGATGATATTTTTTTGCGACTGTGATTCCAGTTGAAATGAGACCAGCCTTTCTGCAGAAGTTGTGTAGAAGTATTATTAGCAGACGTCGCGTGAAGTAACAATGTCCGCGGCGCTTCGTTCCACCCACTAGGCTTCGCATGCGTCAAGTAAACATCGTGGGCACCAGTCCTCCCAGCCAGCCCTCCAGGAAGATCCAGACCCTGCAGGCTCCTCCGGACATGGCCCCCGCCAACGTCACCCTGCGCACCGCCAGCGAGACCAGCCTCTGGCTCCGATGGGTGGTAAGCAGGAGTCGCCTTGTAACCTTGTATGTCAGAGGCTAGAAAATGCTTGTATGAGCTCTGATGGACTTTACAATTTGTCTCACTCTCTATACTCTCTCTTTCCTTGTGCATCGGTCCAGCCTCTACCAGAGTGGGAGTACAATGGGAACCCGGACCTAGTGGGCTACAGGGTGCAGTACTCCCGCACGGGGTCGCAGGGCCGGGCGCTGACCCACGTCATCGCCGACCGCCTGGAGAGGGAGTTCACCATCGAGGACCTGGAGGAGTGGACCGAGTACGAGGTCAGAGTCCAGGCCATCAACGGCATCGGGACGGGACCCTGGAGCCAGCCGGTCAGGGGCAGAACCAGGGAGTCTGGTAAGATGGCACCTCGTCTTCTGATCAGGAGGTCTTAGGATGTAAGGCCCCATCTAACCCACACGTTCCTGTAAAAGTCCCATAAGTACCATTTGGATTTTTCTGATCATCTGTATGGAACATCTACAATATTAGACAACTGGAAGTCACCAACATACAGTATTGTAGTTTACATTCCACCATCATGTGTGGGCACATTGTTCAGACACCCTACTGAGAAGCCTGGCTGGAGTCTCTCTTTCCCCTTTCTCCTTGCTTGTGCTCTCACTTTGGTTACCAGACCTTGGGTAGGGAGGAATGGAGTGATTTGAGGGAGTCAGAGGAAATTGGGAACACATGGACTAGAATGTGGCATTCCTGTGCTCTTTTTTTTTTTTCCACTCACTGCAGCAGATTCTTAGGAATCAGTGCATTATGTCCAGAGACGAGGGCCAAGCAAGGGAAAGGGGTCTGTTCTTGCACTCGTTTTTTTTTTTTTTTCTGGCTAACGCAGCAGGCCTGGAGGGTTCACCGGGACCTCTGGAGCTGTGTGTGTGTGTGTGTGTGTGTGTGTGTGTGTGTGTGTGTGTGTGTGTGCTCACACTGTCCACAGCAGATCACTCAAACTGTCAAGCACACCCACATGTTAAATAGTAATGGCCCCAACACCTACACACACAAACTCGCACGGGGACCATGAGTAGTTCAGAATACATGTCAAGCACAGCAAGTAGTCATTGAAAAATATGTGTGTTCCCTCTCCTCTCTCTCTCTCTCTCTCTCTCTCTCTTTCCTGTTGGCCAGTCCCCTCCTGTGGTCCCACCAATGTGTCAGCCTTTGCCACCACCTCTAGCAGTATCCTGGTGCGCTGGTTTGAAGTCCCTGAGCCAGACAGAAATGGACTCATCCTGGGGTACAAGGTATGTTTGTGTAGCACGTGCACAACATAATTACTCATGACTCATGTAGTAGAGCATCTCTCAGTAGGCTGGTCTTGTATCTTAGGACAGGTGTGCTGTGTTTTTAGGTAGTATAAAATGGAGAGAAAGGAGCCTCACTGTGTCTCTTCTCTCCTGCCTTTATCAGGTGGTGTACAAGGAGAAGGACTCAGACAGTACAGTCCAGTTCTGGACAGTGGAGGGGAACGCCAGCCACAGTGTCCAGTTGACCGGCCTCGGGAAGTACGTGCTCTACGAGATCCAGGTCCTCGCTTTCACGCGGATCGGAGACGGACGGCCCAGTTCACCGCCCATCCTAGAGAGGACCCTGGACGATGGTAGGGACATGACCTGGAGGTTGAGGTTGCAGCTGTCTATAATAATATCAAGAATATTACCCGTTTATATATAATACAATAATAATATGTATTTTTCTTATATTAATTACTCAGGAAAGTTTGTCAGCAATTATGAAAAAAAGTGTTTATTTTCCTTTATAGCCCACAAAGCTCTCCACACTGATTTGCCCCATTTGCCAATCCTCATTCCCCATCACCAATCAATTCTATAGGCTCCATATGTTACCTCTTTTATCGTGGCCTTTTTGATGGTGATGGTGTCTGATTGTGTTGGGGAGAAGATGTTTTTGTAAACAAGGGGCCCTTTGATATTATCTTCAATGGCAGTTGCATGATAGAAAAATCTTCACTCCTCTTTTGCTCAGCAGAGCGTGAATTTATTTGATCTTTATTAAATGTGCAGTGTTGAGGAAGAGCAAAGATAGGGATATATCTTATTAGCACTACTTTTTGGATGCCTGTTTGTTGCCGAAGTGATATAAGTATATATAGTGTATATATTTATCATGTGTATCTCTTTCCTGCAGTGCCAGGACCTCCAGTGGGCATCCTGTTCCCCGAGGTGCGGACCACCTCAGTCCGGCTTATTTGGCAGTCCCCCTCCCAGCCCAACGGCATCATCCTCGGTCAGTAAACCAACTGTAGGCTCCTCTGTAGGCTGCGTTATGTCACAGCCGTTCAGATGTTTGAAATATCTGTAACCCTTTAGTTTTCAGGTCGGTTCATTCCTGCATTCATTCTTATTAGCAGTTAGGAAATAACCTTGAAACTAATGAGTTGTATTTGAAGTGTTCTTTATGATTGTCTGCAGGCATAGTTCCTTATCACTCTCATCATGCTTCAATTATATTTTCCCCGACTAAACAGTGATGATTAGACCTACTGATTGGAGGCAATGAGATCTTGTGGTCTCAAGTCAATCAGAGGGAGTTGGATTCCTCCCACTCTTGTTAGCTAGGTAGGGAGTCAGAGTACTTGATTAGGGGTACGTCAGTTAATGTGTTAGATGCGTGGGATGCACCCCTATGAGAGCAGGCTGTTGTGTGTTCATTGGTTGATTTGTTTGTGTGCAACACCTTTTGCAATGCACAGTGCCTAGGGGAATTACCTCTCTAGCCGTGCAGAGCCACAAGAGGCCTGCAGAACGACATCCAGTGTGTAGCTCTTGGTTGGTGCGCGGCATGTTCACGTACCAGGAAGTAGCTGGTAATTGTTGTGGCTAGCACAGAAATGAATTAGAGAGAGACACAGTTTGCTCATTTAGAACGAAAACCTCCACTGATGCACGAGCAAAACCACATAAACCCTGAGTGCTTCAGATGCCTAAAAATACATTTTTCAACCCAGATTTTTACTAACCACTGAGCCTATTGTGACATTGTGACTGCTCTGTGTCCCCAACTCCCCCTCCCAGCCTATCAGATCACGTACCGCCTCAACTCCACCAATAGCAACACGGCCACGGTGGACGTGCTGAAGCCCAGCGCTCGCCAGTACACGGTGATCGGCCTCAAGCCCGAGTCCGTCTACGTGTTCCGCATCACGGCCCAGACACGCAAGGGCTGGGGCGAGGCCGCGGAGGCCCTGGTGGTCACCACTGAGAAAAGAGGTAACCATGACATCATGTGTGGTTTAAGGGATGGATGTGTACTAGCTGTAAACATAATACCAAAAAACAATCCTTATTTCTAATGTTATTTTGCTAAAATGACACGTTGGATGGTGATAATAGCGTCACAGCCAAGGAGAAACACAGCTGTAACAGTTGTGTACATACGCCGCGGGCAGCGCTAGGTGTGTGATCTCAGTGTTGACACAACATCGGAGAGAGACGAGCTCAGCCGGTCGCCGCACTTAGTCCATTTCCAGTTAACAGTCCAGTAAGCAGATGTGTTTTCTGAAGGAAGTGTTTCTGCCCCGTGGGTGTTTATCAGAAGCACTCCGATGCAGTTGTGTGAAAAGAATCGGTCCATCTGCTTCCCCTCCAAATCATGTTTTGAGTTTTTTACTCCGCTACTTTCGTCTACTCGGCTACCTTTCATGCGAGATCGCCTGCAGAAATGTGAAAGTGAAGAGTACTATTTCTCTTCAGTTTTTCTCTTTTCTTTTGTGTTCATTCTTTCTTTCTTTCCTCTGAGGCTTGGGCTGTTTTTTAGATTGGTCAATCCATCCTTCCTTCCTTTCATTGATATATATGTTGTTGTTTTTTCCAATATATATAAACAAGTGTAAGCAAAACTGCAGTCACCCTAGGCTATCTTTCACCCAATGCCATTAATAAAAGCACTAACCTTTTTCCATCCCTCCTTGTCTCCTCCACTTCCCACTCCCTTCATCCCACTCTCCCTTCTCTCGTCTCCTTCCCTTCCCTGCCCTTTAACCCTGCCTCTCTCCCTCTCTCTCTCCACGTCCCTCTTCCCTCCGTCCAGCTCGCCCCCAGCCCACCAGCCGCCCCACGGTGCCCCAGGAGGAGGTCCAGGCCCGCCGGGTCCTGCTGTCGTGGGAGCCCGGCAGCGACGGCCTGTCCCCCGTGCGTTACTACACGGTCCAGCTCAGAGAGCTCCCGGATAGCAACTGGACCGTCCACTCGGCCTCCGTCAACCACGAGGCCAGCTCCTACATCGTGGACAGGTAGTTTCAGGGAATAATATTCAACAAAACTTCCTTTCAGTGTGTAAGCAAACGCAGCAAAGAGCAAGAAACTCTGGAGACCGTACCGTGCCAGTAGCATACCTTGTGAAAATATAATGATACTGTAATTACTGCTGTCTTAAACTATCATTAAGGAGCCAAATTGGTATAAAACGGTTTCTGGTAGCTTGTAGTTTCCACAATGAGACTAAACTTCTCCTTTGGTTTAAGATTCCCAGCAGTAGTTTATTGTTTTCCTGTGTTTCCGTCTCCAAGGCTGAAGCCCTTTACCTCCTACCAGTTCAGAGTGAAGGCCACCAACGACATAGGGGACAGCGAATACAGCGAGGAGAGCGAAGCCATCACCACCCTGCAGGACGGTAAGAGTCGCGCCGCACGTATTAGAAAACCTGCTGATTCGCAGTGTTGAAGTTTGATGAAATGATGAACGTTTCACGGTGCGCGTTGCCGCAGGCGTCCCCCGTGACACGCCATCGATCCTGCGTTAGCGTTGCTGAATTTTCCATTTTTCTCAGGGGTGGAGATAGGGATGGGACGATATACGATTTTATCTTTTATCGCGATAAAAACATTCAATTTTATCGTGATTAATTTCCATTATCGGGATAATCGTGATAATTGTTTGATTGTTTTTTTTTTGCATCTGTGATCTGAAAACAAAACAAGTTATTCAAGATATGTGTCCCTTGATACAATAAAAATATTTGTTTCTTAAAGTGATTCCAGTATGTTTTAGTGCTATTTTAAGATTTTTAAGCATATTTTGATGATTATCGGGACAATATCGTGAATTATTTTGGCCAGGATTATCGTGACATGAAATGTTCATATTGTCCCATGCCGAGGTGGAGAAACAGTGCAGAGTGTCGTGTTTTTTTTTTAAACCCTGGTGCAAAAAGTCCCGTCTGAATAGGCTGTCAGGATGAGTTAGCTTATTGTTGTGATGTGGCCACTTGGCAGAGACAGCAGGTGATGTCATGTGTGCACCATCTGCAGTTGCCATGATACAAGAGGGGCAGCATTATCACCCTGGCGAAGTCTGCCCGGCGGCGCTACCCAAACTTAAAGACCTGTTCCCTCCGCGGATCTTTCCAACAGACTCATCTATCAACGGCTCCTCTGTTTTTACGCTCCTTGTGTGCTTTAACGCCCCGTGAATGCCACCGCACACGGTTAGACTCGGCTTCTTGAAATTGTGCAGCTTTTCAGGTCAATTGAACTCATTCACTTTTATCTCCCCACAGCGCCTGACGAACCACCCACAATTCTCTCTGTCACGCCGCACACAACGACATCAGTGCTGATCCGCTGGCAGGTAAGAAGAGAAGAAGAAGAAGAGGAGACGGTGTAATTGGCTCAGCCTTTATCTGTTTCATTGTGTAACGAAACCCGTGGAGGTCTTAGAAGGTGGGCCCTAATGAGAGAGCACGGCAGCGCACAGGGTATACTTAGACTGGATGCAACACACTTTCGCGCACACCCTCTACTTTCTCAATCTCACACCCACACACACACTCACACCTGAATTAACAAGCCGTAAAGGGGAAATAGGAAGCCCCGAGCCACAATCTTGGATTTATGGAGAACACTTGTAGAGTTTATGGGTATAGAGAGGTACTTGTTCTCTTTCCGCTGCTCCCCTCTGGGCCTGTTGTCTCTTGTTTAACCATGGGGGATTTCTCCATGTGACTCACCTGTGGATGAGCTCAGCCTGTGTGGGGGTCTTTTTTATTTTTTTTATTTCTCTGTCTCTATTACAGTATGACTCTCCAATGCCGGCGAATAAAAGACAAAATACAGGGTGATAAAAAGTAATATCACAGTGGGGAAACATACAAGAAATGATGGTTGAGGTGGAATTAGCAAGACAAACGTTAAGACGGGAGAGGACTGGGTCATTGGTCTGTTGAGATCTGCTGCGTTACACCTCAACACACCTCAACTCATGTTTTCTCCTCGCAGGCCCCCACGGAGGAAAAGATCAACGGAATCCTGCTGGGCTTTCGGATCCGGTACCGGGAGCTCCTGTACGACCGGCTCCGCAGTTACTCTGTCCGTACCGTCAACAGTCCCTCCACCACTTGGGCCGAGCTTACCGGTGAGGAATAACAAACTGCGGCGAACCAAATTGTATCAGTTCTTAAATTTTTTTTTTGAAGTACTTCACTCACAGATGGTTTTCATGGTTAAAGATGCTACGTTAACAATGTCCACATTTTAAATGGCAATTATTGAGCCTTTATTGGTGCATTCTAGTGCAAGCACACAAATGATACTGTTGCAAGCCACGATGATCTGCTGGTTTTATTTTGTCAGATTCCTTAAGAAATATAGACTGAGTGTTCATTTATTCAGCACACATATCAAGGAGAGACATTTACAAAACGTGTTATTAGAAGCTCACAAAGCTGTATAATGTGTTACTACCACAAATATCTTCCATTGGTTTGAACACTTTGACAGAGACTTGTTGGCCTCCATCACTTTTCATAATTCATACCATTATTCCCCTTAAAGAGCTATTGGAAACATATTTGTGTGTTTCCAGCATCCATTTTCTGATCCAGGGCCCAAAAAATGTGTTTGCAAAAATATGTCTCGCCCTGACTCAGTTGAAAACCTCCACTCTGCCGGCTCCACCCCGATCGGTGATGAAACACCGAAGATTTAGGGGGTAGTATGAGCTGAGTGGGCGGAGTGCACTCTCCACCGCTCAAACTGACGGTTCTGCTGAGTGGAGACGGGCTGAAACCGTGTGTTTCATTACTCCTCTAAAGAAAAACCTCCACATTGTGTTCCCATGATCTCCTGACTGGCCTTGACACTCCTCCGCCGAACCCTTTCATCTTGTGATTAGTAGCTATCAGCCACAGCCTGTTATTATGTTTACACTCTTTCTACTGCTCCGTGTAACCTAGCCTATAATTTAACTCCAGTTGAGCAATTCTGGGGCTTGGAGCGCTTTTATTGTGATACTGTTCTCAAGTAGGAAAGTATTGGAATCGGTCGCTAACACAATGAACTGTCTCTCCACCGCCTTCCCCACATTTTCCCTCTTCTTTTATGGCTTTCCCTTCCTGCTGCACTCCTGTGACACACACACACACACACACTCTCTCTCTCTCTCTCTCTACCACAGCCCCCTACAGCATAAGGAATCTGAGTGAGTCGACTCTGACCCAGTACGAGCTGGACAGTAAGTTCTCCGACTGCTTTACCTAATGAGAAATACACACCTGCACACACACGTCTTCATTAACGTCTTCACACACACACACACACACGTCTTCATTAACGTCTTCACACACACGCATCTTCATTAACGTCTTCACACACACGCATCTTTATTGACGCCTTCACACACACACACGTGCATAACGCCTGCACACACTCTCACACATCTGCACGTGTGAATGTGAGCATATCTGCAGTCATTCACACACACACACACACACACACACACACACACACACACACACAAATGCACACACACTCACCTGTACTCACTGAATCAACCCAAAATTGAATCCATTCAAACAAGCCGTCTGTATTTTCCCAGCATGCCTTGGATATTGATACAGGAAAAGCAGAGTGTCAATTGAGTTGAGCACATTAAATTGATTGTTTAGACTCATAGTGAGTTCACACAGACAATAGAAGCGGTCTGAACAGAGGAATTCTGGGACACAGAGTATACAAGCCTCCTGTAAATGTCAGTTTATTTTGATAAGCACTACAAAACCAGATGGCCACGTATCTCTCGTAATACCGCCGCACTGCAGCGCTCAACAACCTTGGGTATGAATCACAATGTCTCAGACGTCTTACAAACAAGCAAGACGTTTTTTGTGTGCAGCACAATGCATTCCTAATTGTGTCGTTCCTACTGCAGAGCTGAGTAAACACAAGCGCTACGAAATACGCATGAGCGTGTACAACGCAGTGGGCGAGGGGCCGACCAGCGTGCCGCAGGAGGTGTTCGTGGGAGAGGCAGGTATGTACGCCGCTGTCATTTACCCACGGTGCTTTTCCCCTGTCATCGCAATCAACACCGTGTCAAAAGGGAGCGCTGAAATATTTGACCACCCTGAAATTGTGGATTAGTTGTCTCGCCACTCTTGAAATAGGCATTTGTCTTTCTTAAATCTATAGTTAAGCCATAGCTCTACCTTCCCCACGTGATGCCAGAAACTACAATACCATGTCTCATACAGAGAGAGAGTTTCCTTGTCTATTAATGTGTGTACTTCATCTGTGTGCTGGCCTACCACAGTGCCTACAGCGCCGCCCCAGAACGTGGCCATTCAGTCAGCGACGGCGACTCAGCTGGACGTGGCGTGGGACCCTCCCCCTGTGGACGCTCAGAACGGAGACATCCAGGGCTACAAGGTCAGGGTCCACACTGTCGCACACGCTCAGTAACGTCCTGTATTCTTGAACATGCTGACAAACACCGGTGAAATGGCGTTGAGGGTCTTGAGAAACCACATTGACTCAACGTTAATCACCCTTAAATGGGAATTTTTAAACAGAGGGACTTCAGCCTCTTGCTCAAGGACACGTCGACATATATTCACCTCAAGGGAGTTTGTAATGATAACAGAGGTTGAGCTGTACTCGTTGACCCGTGTCTGTATGTGGATGTACGTACTGTATGTCTTTACGCCTCTCTTCACCCGTGCAGGTTTACTTCTGGGAGTTCCAGCGTAAGAACGAGACCGAGAGGCTGCGGACCCTCTTCATGCCAGAAGGAGGGGTGAAGCTGAAAAACCTGACCGGTTACACCACCTACATGATCAGCGTGGCCCCCTTCAACGCCGCCGGGGACGGACCCCGCAGCACCCCGACGAGGGGGCGCACTCAGCAAGCTGGTAGGTTCACAAACGAGACATGGTCACTGGTCACATTCAAGCATTTGTCAGATTTTTCGAGGGCAGTTTTGGGGGGAACCCTGAGACTTTTTCCCAAAATACGATGAGCCGATCATCAGGAAGGAAAATCTGGGATGTTTTTAAGCCAGAAAGAGTTTCTTTGTACGCTTTAATGTGAAGCTGATGTTAATCGTCGCTGTCAGCATGCCAAACAATGTGGAGCCACACACACACACACTCAGCATAAGTTCCCAATCAGCAAACTCATCCTGGAGTCGGAGTAGGATAAAAATAAAAATGTGTGAGTCTTTGGGGAATGTTGCATCCACAGGCACGCGATGTCTAAAACCCTTTCTGTTTCTGTTTCTATCTCTCAAACTCCTTGAATAGTACTGGAGGACAGTACTACCCCCCCCCCCCCCACACACACACACACACACACCCTATTCATTCCCCAAATCCCTGAGTAAAGGCAACATTTTCAGTTCTGGTGTCATTTAATATCTCGGGGTAGTAGAAGGAGGGGTGAAACTTCTTGGCGTTTGTCATGGACCACTGCCATAGAGAGGAGGAAGCAGATGACAAGCTGGATGGGGGGAGGGGGCTTATGCTGGGCCGATAGCTAGCCCATCTTCTTGGTAGACAAAGAGGCTTTGTGTGTTGCAAACCTCTCAACTGCTGCTCGACAAGTTAAAAGACAACAGGGCCGAGTGTGTTTCGAGCCCAGCGGTGTCACAAGCTAGTTGAACTGTAATGGGGCCTGGAGCCTGAGGCTGGTCATTATCACTGTGGGCTAGTGTGACCCGGGTCAAGCAGTATTTGCAAATAATGCCTAGAGTTCTGTTTTAACCTTTATGGAGTATTGTGGCGTTGACCAAATCAACTAAATGTCACAAGTAGTTAATAACACACAATTGTACTGAATTGACTTACAAATACTTACCTGCAGGCAACACCAATGTATGAACACACACACACACACACACACAAACACACACAGGCACACATATTGTCATCCACGTGGCCAAAGATAGGTCATTTATAACGTGAACGCTACAGCTGAAACAAACAAGCACATACTTCATGATGAGGCTGTGACCTACTTGGCTCCTACCCTGCATCGCTGTGTTGTGCTTTGACTGTGCAGCAGGTGGCGCTCACAAGGTTTGATGTTACATGTTGTATATCAGGCTTGGGGAATGGAATTACTGGGCTCCACGTCGTTGAAGGAATATAATCTGGTATCAGTGAAATGAGTTGAAACTACAACACATCTTATAACAGCACTTTAGATCCTCTATCCTCGCAGGACAGTGTTTTATTATTATCAATATTAATCTTTAGTCAAGCACGGGATCAGTAAAGATAAATTATTGAGATACTAAGCAGCATGAGTTTTAAAGATGAAGCACCTTCAACGAGCTGCCACATCGCTGGCTGTAGAATCAGTAGATATAGATAATCAGCCAATCAGGAAGGGGGGGGGGGCTTAAATTGCATTACATTAATCAATTGGACTCTCTCTCTCTCTCTCTCTCTCTCTCTCTCTCTCTCTCTCTCTCTCTCTCTCTCTCTCTCTCTCTCTCTCGTCCGACAAGCCAACAGTCATATCAATGTCACTTTGGAATCAGTGGAAATAAGTCATCAAAACACAGCCTGTCAGAAAAGGGGGGAGGGGTTTAATTACATTACCAACCAACAGGAAGCTCTAATGAGCCTATCGATGAGCCATCACACATCTCAGTGTGGTTTCAGAATCAATAGATATAGACGATAAAAACAGCCGATCAGGAAAGGGGAAGGAGCTTAAATAGGATACTCACTCCCGACTTGGACAAGCCATCACACCACCACTCAGTGCGGCTTCGGTATTGCTCCCCCGAGTCTGACAAGCTGTCAATCATGTAAATGTGACTTTGAGATCAATAGATGTAGACGATCGCACATCTCAATGCGACTACAGGATCAATACAGCACAGCATTGACAGACCCAATCAATAGGAAACTCTCTCCCCAATCTGACGAGGCATCACTCATTTTAATGTGACTTTGGGATCAATGGATATAGACGATGAAGAGCAGCAGCATGTTTGGGACGGGCGGACAGACAGACTGACAGAACAACCTACTAGCTGTTGCTAAAAAAACCCTTGTGTCAATCTAATTGATCATTCCCCATATGTTGCTTGACCTCTGACCTCTCTGTCTGCGCGCTCCAGCCCCCAGTGCTCCCGGCTTCATCCACTTCAGCGAGCTGACCACCACCTCGGTCAACGTGTCCTGGGGCGAGCCCACCTTCCCTAACGGCATCATCGAGGGCTACCGGCTGGTCTACGAGCCCTGCACCCCGGTAGACGGTAAGCAACCCGTCCTTACCCATCACACCTCTCTCTCTGCTCAAAATGGCTGCTTTTTATTCCACGAAGGGAAGTTGATGCACACTACAAGGACCAGTTGGGATCGCTTACAGCCCTAGCCACATTTTCAATTACTGTATATGGGTATGATGGGATTTGACCATATTGTTTGTTTAGGGCAACCTAAGTTGGGCTGTCAAAATCTTGTGATGTGCATTTATGCTAAGCTAATACGCTAACCATCACCCTGACCTAAAGAACTCATGTATCATTATGAACCTATCTAATATCATCACAACACATGACGTATTTCCCATTACTAATTCCATTACTGGTGTGTGTGTGTGTGTGTGTGTGTGTGTGTGTGTGTGTTCTGCCTGTGTTGCGTGTGCACCCATGTTTGCCCGGCCTGAGGTGTAAGACCCTGCTCTAAATGTGATGTGTTTGTCCAGAGTCTTCAGTGGCCTGTGCCGACTGTCTTCACTCCCCCTCCCCCCCAGGCGTCAGTAAGATAGTGACGGTGGACGTGAAGGGGAGCGGGCCCTTCTGGATGAAGATCAGAGACCTGTCCGACGGCATCACCTACAACTTCCGCATCCGGGCCAAGACCTTTATCTACGGACCCGAGGTGGAGGCCAACATCACCACCGGCCCGGGAGAAGGTAACGGCGGTGATCTTGTAAAAGAATATGGGTGCTGGGTCGAGTATGGGTATCGAGTCTTATCTTTAACCTTATTCCTCCTCAGGAGCCCCTGGACCACCCGGAGAGCCCTTTATCACGCGCTATGGTTCAGCCCTGACCATCCACTGGGCCAGTGGCGACCCAGGACGCTCCCCCATCACGCGCTACGTCATCGAGGCCAGACCCTCAGGTGTGTGGCTCAGCTCAGAAACTTCCAGAGTAACACATGAATCTGCAGACCTAGCCTTTTCGCTAATCGGATGAAGGAAAGTGGTGAAAAGTGCCAACAGATGCTACGCCAGTGTGTGTGTGTGTGTGTGTGTCACTGTTTTTTTTTTTAATGGGCTATTGATTGTGGTGCAGCAACTGAAACAAATGGCATCTGGTTGCAGCTTTGATTGACAGTCCTTCACAGGGATAAGGGGGGTGACGGATGGTAGGAGGCTCACAGGGAGAGATGGATTACACCACTGTTGGGTGAAAAGTGGGGGGTTGGGGCGACGCAGTCCTAGATTTTAAGGAGGCTCGGTGGTAAAGTATATCTTAGACTAATCCCTAGAGGATGATGAGGATGGTTAAACCAACCCCCCGAGCCTCTCATCCCCCCCTCATCTCCTCTCATCCAGATGCCGAGGGGGCCATGACACTCTTCAATATCCTGTAACACCGTGTCGTCTTCAAACTGAATTACTATCAACCTTGCTAACTTTCTCCGGAGTTCAGCGGCGCGGAGGATGAACTCCGGTGTTTGTTCACGTTTGAGGACTCCATTAAAGTGGTCAAACTTTGTATTGAGGTTTATGGGGCACTCATGTATTATGGATGATCTCTGTCAGATTTTTACAAAGCAAACAGCGATGTTAAACAGGCATTAAACATCGCCGCGTCTGAAATACGGCCGCGCCGCTATTTATGATGCAGATCTGGGCTGTTGTAAATTTTATGGGAGCAGTGAAAGTGATGGATTGTATAATATTTGTGGGAATTATGAATTACCCCCGGGGCGCTGCCAACCAGCCCCGGGGCTTTATGTCAAATAAACATTGTAAAACAACCCGCTGTCAAAGACATATTGACATTCTTCATGTGTTTTACAACTTTCGATATTGCTGTCTGACCCACACTCACCCAGAATCACCCTCTTTACTCTGTCGTAGACGAGGGCTTGTGGGACATCCTGATCAAGGACATCCCCAAGGAAGTGACATCACACACCTTCAACATGGATATACTGAAGCAAGGGGTCAGCTATGACTTCCGGGTCATCGGGGTGAATGACTACGGCTACGGCTCTCCAAGTCTTCCCTCTCCTTCTATATCTGGTGAGTTGTAATGAATTTGTTGAAATATAAAGAAATACGATGACCAGGAATTTGACCTCTCAAGTTTTGCAGATGTGATGAATTTGTTATCCAGACGATTTTCTGTTCTCCCTCCAGCCCAAAAGGTGGCACCTTTCTACGAGGAGTGGTGGTTCCTGGTGGTGGTGGCTCTGGTGGGCCTCATCTTCATCCTGCTGCTGGTTTTCATCCTCATCATTAGAGGACAGAGCAAGAAGTACGCCAAGAAGTCTGAATCAGGTGGGTGCAGGCGATAGCATGCAGAATGATAGTGTAGCTATTGTGGAAGCAGCCCTGCACACTACTGCACACTACACCAGGATAGTGTTGAACACACTAAGTAAGGTAATAACGTAATAATGTACAACAATTTAATTCCAAAATGAGACATCCACCATTTGAAAAAAATAACTGCTTCTGCATATTACTGAAGGAACTGACAATTTTTACTTGACTTTTTTTTTTTTTTTTTACCTTTGTTTGTAAAATAGTAACATTAAAATAAATATATTTACTTAGTAGTGAACTTGAGGAAACGCTTTTATCCAAAATGGTTATATTCTGTTTTGGAATGAATCAGATAATTGACTGAACAGAGGAAAGAAAGGAATAAAAAGACACAAGGAGAGAGGAGTGAAAGCAGGAGCAGGGGGGGGGTATACTTGTCCATTCTGCTCAGCTCTGACATCAGCGGGTATTTCCCTCAACTCAGCACTTCTGCCACGGGTGTTGTTGCTGCCAGGCAGGGCAGGGGAGGGCGAGCCTGCGGGTCACTGCCCATCTTTCTGACTGACAGAGGACAAACAAGAGGCTCCTTCTCACTCCAACACAAAGACGCTCTCATAGCCTCCGTATCCCCCTCTAGGAATCTGGACCAGGCCAATGGACCTACTCTTTGCTTTCTCTTCTCCTGTGTGTTTGCATAACCACCACTTGACCTGAAATAGCCCTGGACCGATCCTGGAGGTCCTGGTCTTGCTAGATTGCCCCATAATTCTTTGGATAGTCGAAGGTTTTCTTAACCTGTAACATAGCAAGCAATGTCCCGTCCAGACATTAATCTCTTATAGGGCAGCATGGCGAGGCCTTTCTCTCTCTCCCTCAGTTCATGGGTTGAGCTGACTGATCTGTTGTGAGGGACGCTGGAGTCGAGGTGAAAAGGTTTTGTTATTGTCCCTTCAAGTGTGATCCAGTCTGTTTACACAGACATGCACACTGTGATGGATGTGACACAAGCCACTAATGATGGAGTTCATATAATAACATAGGCCTTTAAGAAAGACCATCATCCATTCATCCATTCATCCATTCATTCATCCATTCATTCATCCATTTATCCATCCATTCATTCATTCATTCATTCATCTATTCATTCATTCATTGAGTCATCCATTCATCCATTCATTCATCTATTCACTCAGTCATTCATTTATCTCATCTATTCATTCATTCATTCACTGAGTCATCCATTCATCCATTCATCCATTCATTCATTCATCTATTCATTCATTCATTCATTCATTCATTCACTCAGTCATTCATCCATCCATTCATTCATTCATTCATTCATCTATTCATTCATTCATTCATTCATCTATTCATTCATTCATTCACTGAGTCATCCATTCATTCCATTCATTTATTCATTCATTCATTCATTCATCTATTCATTCATTCATTCACTGAGTCATCCATCCATCCATCCATTTCATCCATTCATTCAATTCAGTCATCCATTTTTCTTAACATGGTCATCCTTCCATTTTTACCCATCCCTATATTTATTTATTCTTTCATCCGTTCACTAACTCGGTTATCTGTTCATCCATTCACTCAGTCATCCATTCATTCATTCACCCATTCATTCATTCATTCATTCATTCATCCATCCATTCATCCATTCATTCATTCAGTCATCCATTTTTCTTAAAATGGTCATCCTTCCATTTTTACCCATCCCTATATTCATCTATTCTTTCATCCATTCACTAACTCACTTATCTGTTCATACACTCACTCACTCACTCATTGACTCAGTTCCATTCATTCACCCATTCACTAACGGTCTGCCTGTCCCTCTGGCCTGTGGTCACACAGTGTCTCTCTATGTGTGTCCAGGTAACAACTCCAACTGCAATGCCCTGACCCACGGAGACATGGTCAGCCTGGACGAGGGGCGTTTCCCTGCGCTGGAGCTCAACAACAGGCGCCTGTCCGTCAAAAACTCCTTCTGCCGCAAGAACGGCGTCTACACCAGGTCAGTGATCTACACACACATAAACCAAATAACTGAGTATGCTGCCACTGCGTGTGTGTGTGAGACGCTTTATTTGCGATGTAAATCAAATAACAATCTGGGAATATAATTGGGTTTACTGAGGAAACATTACCTCACGCCTGAAAACATTTTCGGCTCTGTGGAAAAGCTGCTCTCCTCATGACAGCTTGGACAGCCTTATTAAAGCCACTGTTTCCATTGTAAACGCAGTGTATAAAGAGAATGGGCTCCTGTGCTCTAGTGAGTCCCCAGCTGTAAGAGGTGCAGCAGGCTGAGATCCCGACCCTCTTTACAGTCACTCACTCTGACTGGCACCTGGACCGGGCTGGGACCGAGACTGGCAGAACACCAGTATCAGGGCCCGTTTATATAAGAGGTAGACTTAGAGAGACGGCTGCAGTCATTTCGGCTGAGTCCAGTTGAAAAGGTCTGTGTCGGTTTGTCATCAGTGTGGCATTACTGTGTGTCATGTGGATGGAGATATCATTGTGCACAGTGGGACTGGGTGATGTAATTAGGGGGAGGCAGGTGCACTCTGATGTTTTGGCCAAAGGAATTATCCTCCTGGGTGTGTGTGTGTGTGTGTGTGTGTGCGTTTTGTTTGTAGAAAGTATTTTGCAGTTTTGAGTTTTTTGTGTGTACATGAGTGTGTGTGTGAGTATGTGACCTTGAGGAAAGATCAAAGATGGTCCAGGTCTTTGAGCAGCTTCCAGGTAGCTTCCCGTTACCTCTCCGGTTTGAAGGGGAGGCTGCCGGGAGGGAAGAATGCACAGATGTACCGTCAGAATCAGCGCTCTTTGAACTCAGCCCACGCTCGAGGTTGTAGGGATCCCAACACGAGAGCCTCCGATCACAGATTGATGCTGTAGCTCGTTCACTGGGCAGAATACAAAAGACCGAATGAAGTCCTCAGGATCAGGAAATCAAACAGAGTCTTAATGTCACTCTTTTAATTCTAGTCAGGGTTGGGTGGGAACCAGACCAGACCTGTGTATGCATTTACTTTGTATGGTTTGTTTTAGCTTACTTAGAGTTTCATTCAATCACACAGCAAAGTGTTTGAAATACATTTCACTTCAGCGTGCTGGTAGGGATTAGTGAAGACGTTAACAATCCAGATCCACTCTGACATGAATCACACAGAAGGCTCCAAATGAGTTTTGTGGCCGATGTTCAAGATCCAGCAGATAAATGTTTTATTGCTGTTATGGTGAAGAAAGAAGGACTAGCAGTTTCAGCCCCTGTGTTGTTTTGCAGCTTTGCTTTTGCGGTGGTTCGGGAATCCACTTTGTTTCCATCCTCTCATATATTGTGACATTGTTTTGGGGGGTTGGATGAGGTCTCGGCAAAGGATACGGAGTGTAGATTAACACGGTTTTAAACAACCCCCCAGAGTTGACAAAGCTCTTGAACGCTGCAGACATGCCAATGAGTCCCTACAGGCCTTTGTGAGGAGAAGACAAGAGAAGCGGGTTGATGGTGGGTAAAGAGTGGGGGTGGGGAGTTGATTACATACCCCCGTTATCGTGGACTGGATCAAGTGGACCCCTCCCCATTCACGTGATTATTTGCACCTCACTCAACAGTGTATGAGAGTCAAGGAGAAGGGGGGCTGTTGAGTTGAGCTTCCTCTGTATTTTTAAACAGGCAGTTTATCATAATCTCCCAGTGGGCTCACAATAGCATTTCTTCATGTTGGCTCCAGCTCTTTGTTTGGCCTGTGGCGTAAGGAGGCTCGCTGCAACGACCGCTGAGGAATGCGAGTTATCAAAGGTTACGGTGCAGCGAAGAGAGCGCAGATCTGTGAATAAGCACAGGCATGAATTCAGGGTTAGGGGTAAGACTTTGTCAGCTAAGTGAGCTGGATTGCATCGTAGAAGAAGAGACTTATTTTTACCTCTATTACTTAAAAGTCATATCTATTAAAAAATATACACTCACACTATTCAAGGGCTGTTGAAAATGGATGATGTGAGGCAGTTTGCACATAGCACAGGGAGACAATCACAGCGACGCGTTCAAACATAAGTGTAATTGACTTTTCTGCGGGTTGACGACGCTGATGTGCAACGGCGGGAGGTAGTGATGGATGGCAAAGCGAAAGAGCTGAGCTTGCTCAACGTGAGAGAGCTGTTATCCTCGGTCGTGAGAGAATCAGAGGGCTGCATCTCTTATCAAAAGTCTGCCGTCCTTCATCAGTGATGGAGTGTCCTCCGTGTTAGGCTGTCAGCAAGGCCAGATAATCTGTCCACTCCAACAGAGACACTCAAGCTCTCATTCCTCCCTCTATCTGTAACACACACCTACACACCTACGTACGTACATACTCACTTATTTGCACATGCACTCACACACACACACACACACACACACACACACACAGAAATCCTAGATACCACACAAATCAGGCAAATTGGAATACATAGTACAGTAATAGGCCTTCATTGTAAACGTCTCACTCCTCCACTCAGGTTAAATGAATTAACGCTAATCTAGTTTAATATAACTCATAGAAGGTAATTGAATTGCAGCTCGCTCCGTGATTTCCCTGTAGGGTTGAGCCAGTTTGCATTTTGTCAACACCACATTCAAAATACCACCCCTGACCAAAACTGTTGAAATTCACCCACAAAATACTTTTGAAACACTTTCAAAAATATATTTATTTGGAAAATTCCTACGCAGACGTCTGGGTTTTGAGCTGTGTGTGTGTGTGCTGCAGCGGCAGCTCCTCTGGCAGGGACGGAGGCTGACAGTGTGGCCTGGAAAGTCAAGGAGACTGCAGTATGTCCCAGCAGTCTCAGCCAAACCAGCACCAATCAGCAAAAACAGATGGCTGTTTGTTTAGCAGGACTGGGGACAGTGGAAAGTATGGAGGAGCCGAGGCACCGAGAGCTTTTTTTTTTTTTTTTTCCCCATCTCAGATTTACTTTAAAGAATTCCTGAATGGAGCGCACCCTTTTGGAAAATGTTTTTTCCAGTATTTTCTCTCATTTTCTCTTCTTTCAGCTGATGTAAGTACACGCAAAACCTCCCCTCGGCCTCATTCTCATCTCGTACTCCCTTCAAGGATCCTCTCTTTGCTCAGTACCCATCATTTATACTCTTGACGCTCACTGTTCTCGGCTCTCACCTCTGAACGAGAACGTTTGTGCGATACCTCGAGGCGTGCCATTGATAGTATAACTCATGTACGCTGTGATAACGTTTGCCACAGCGAATCCTAAAAGTCCCATTTTGTTTGATGACCCCTTTGAGCTCCACAAAAGTTTAATTTATAAGTTAGTCACAAGGTTCCCGGTGCTTCGGCATTCCACAGCCCGCGGAGAGGATTCAATCAGAGGGAAGGATTCATCCCAGGATAGACTCGCTGCAGGCAGCCGGCTCATGGGTGTCCCATGATTCTCATCAAAGTTGCCCTCCTACTCACACATGAACACACACACACACAGACACACACATGTACCTGACAACAAACACTCACTGCAGTGTCTCCATATCATCAGATACTAGAGGGGAATGAGCAGAGAGTTTCCACCTGATTCAACGCCTCAGTGATATTGTGCCCAGAATAATGGGGACAATGTTGCCTGGTTATCAGCCTGCAGCAAGACAAGAGATGGGTTTCTTTTATTCTATAAAGTCAATCGAGAAAGGAGAAGGATGCTTGAATTTCAGAGTACACAAAGGGCTCTCACAGAACGATAGTACGATTTAGCGTACGGGTCAGCAAAAGTTTCTAACCGGTTTTGTGGTCAGGAGATAAATCAGCTAACTGATTGTGACAGCCTCCCTCTGTCCTGTCCCTTTTCCCCAGGTCTCCTCCCAGGCCCAGCCCAGGCAGTCTCCACTACTCGGACGAGGACGTCAGCACAAAGTACAACGACCTGATCCCCGGCCGAGAGCAGCAGCCTGACCGAGAAACCCTCCGAGATCTCAGACTCACAGGTGCAATAAGCGACGCTGCTCGTGTGCCAATACCTGTCTATACCGAGCTGCATTTGTTCTTATACGTCTGTACCTCGTCCACGTTGCTCTCGACGCACACTGTCACCCGATTGAATTCCTTCGGGAATTCAACTCTGCATCGTTGGGAGTACGGTGTTTTGTGTTGATTTTATCCTGTTGTGTTCTTTGTATGCCGTGAATCTGTCTCCACGCCAGCTACACTAGCAGCGAGTTAGGCCAGGCGGAGGTGACCTGTGGAGAATGTCACTCTGCATGCATCCACCTCTGATCCAGGCCACTGCACTCACACTAACCCTGCAGAGTGCATCTGACCTTACTGTGGCTAAGTATTAAAGTTGCCTGCCCAGCCAAACTTTCAGTAAAGGTCATCCAACAGTAAAAAAATGTCTCTGAGAAAAGTAGAATCTGGGCTTTTCACCTGGTCCGTACTCGTTGTACCCGAATGTGGTCAGAGATCTTCGTTTGTGTTAAGACTCTGGAAGGTTTAAGGTATCGTCTGCATTCAACCCAAGAGGACTGGCAGGACTGATAGAGGGTGGCCAAGAGGGATCCATTACCTCCACTGTTCTCCTCCTTTGACAACCACTACCCAAATGTTTAGTGGCTTCAGTCACTTACTGGACCAGACTGATCTGGTCCAGTAAGTGACTGTAATCAATGAGCTGCATGTCTCTCTCTCTCTCTCTCTCTCTCTCTCCTTCCATTGATCAGTCTGCCGGCCACCCTCATGTCTCTAATTTCCTGTCTAAATTTAATTTTTGCGTAATTTTCCTTCAGCCTCCTCTTTCTTTCATCCGAGCGATTTCCGTATGTCTTGTTTCTGTTTTCTGTTTACGCCGCCTCTCTTCCTGGCTCTCTGTGTGGTTTTGCTGAGAAAAGGCTTTACGGTCCGCTGTCTGGTTTTGATCCTAATCAGATGAAAGAGTCGGGGGGAAGCGGTCCTGAATTCCCCGGGTTTCAGGCTTCCTCCACTGTTTGTCTTTGATCTTGGAATTCTTTGGTCCAGGCCTTTCCCCCGAATGATCTGGGAATATCTCTCAGCTACTACATACGGCCCTAGTGTGAATACCACAGCCAAGAATCTCTCCCCACCTGGCGACCTAAGCCCCCCGTTCCAGATCAAATGAAAATCTCCCGGCAATGAATCACTACGGACAGGATCTTTCCCAGAGCGATAGCATCCTCCGAAATGAAGCATTTTGACGTTTCATCGCCCGTCTGACATATCTACCGCTCACACTTGCATTATTGTCAAACATGGCGCTAATGCAGTATCTGCCCCCCCCTCAGCCTGAGATGACAACCTCTGCTGCCACATTTCAGATTGGCGGGGCTTGAGTTGGCTTTGATGGGCCAGAAGACAGAGCCCTACCTGTTCCCCTGGGGTCCCACTGCCATGCCACTGACAGGCCACCGTATCACCACCTCACGGTGCCTTGGAAAAATCCAGGAATGTCCTCTGAAGTTTTATTGAGCGGATAACTCTGGGCTATCAGTGTGACTTTGTGCTGTCTGTCGTCTTTAATCCCCGGGGGCGTCCATCGGCAGGTATGAGTTGACTATTGTCCTCCTCCTCAAGAGGGGATTAGGAGGAAGCTAATATGGACTTGGCAAGGCAATGAGGCCACCATTACTGCACCACTGCCTCGCTGCAGGTAGAGACTTCCTGGCGTTTGCCGTGGAGCGTATAAGCTTTCTCATCTTCCAGGGTTGTTTCCGTGGCGCACCTCTTTGTGTGTCACTTCAGACCGAAACCAGAAAGGCAGATGATCTCATCTCTGAGTCACCGAGAGATGGAGTGTAGATTATGCTCTGTACAGATTGGTATTCTGTGGGGGAGGAACGAAAATGTCTGCTTTCTCTCACACACTCTCTCTCTCTCTCCCTCTTTCTCTCTCTGCCTCTCGAGTCTCTCTTCCTCCACCCTCTCCCTCCTCGTCCTGCTGGCTACTGTAGCTCTTTTGGCCGAGGCTCAACAGAGAGCTGTCTGTACTGTTTGGATCGTCTCTAGTGACAACGCGCCACTTTGTGTTGGCTGGCCTGATCTGAAGCATGATGTCACGGCCCAGAATAGAAGAGAAATAAGACTTACTGTGGTTCAACTAGATGCTTTTTTATGTTATGACATCTGTTTTGTGAGGTAGAGGAGATAGGAACGGTGGGCGAGAAAGAGGGGACGACATGCCACAATGGACCGACTCAAACTCACGATGTCCCATAAACTAGATTCCTACCGAGAATAAAACTGGCAATGGATCATAATGACCCACACTTTGTTTGGAAGTATTTGTGCCAGTCTGGGACAGCACCGGCATCAGATAATAGGGAAGTGGAAAATCTCAAATCCCTTTGATTATTGTGTCCTCATGGAGCCAAACACATAGGAGCTGGTGAACGGGGATTGGAGGTACAGCTCGTCTCAGTCCGCCTTAAATACATTTCCATTCTTCACGCCTCTCTCATCTTGTTCTTCTTCATATAAATTGACACACAAATGTATGGACTGGAAATACGTCAGGACTTGATCAAAGATGATTAAAGAGCCGACAGAGCCCCACCCCCCCCTGCTGTGTTCACTACAGCAATGAGAGTGAAATAGCGCAGCCCCTCCCCTCTCCATTTTCTCCCCCCTCATCCCTGTAATAATCCATAACTGGAGGACAAAGGGCTGACCCACTCTCTGGTATTGGGGTATGTGTCTCCCGCGGGGGGGGGGGGATGTGGGGGCCCAGCTAGCCGCGAGGAGGTCGCCTCAGTCTCACGCCCTCACATAAAACCTAGTCAAGTCATAGTCGAAATAATTTACAGCGCATTTTTAACAAATCAGGTTGATTGAGTGGTGCTTTTAAGATTTGAGAGCTTGTATTCCAGTGCAGGGCCTGGTGGGTAAAGCACTATCACAGATGCCGTTTCAACAGGGCTAGGTTAAAGGCTCTACGGCTCAACACCGTCTTCTCTGCTTTCGCTTGAATGTACCATCCAGTAATGAAGAATTTACCTCTGACAAATAGGTCAAACGATTTTGACCTATATACTCCTCTTGCCTAAATCACCTCTCTGTTTTACAATGTTTTTCTCCCACATTGTTTTCTAGGTTGTTAGCAAAATTGTAGACAAGAAAAAGACGTTATCATACTGGTACACAAACTGTTTGCTGCTGTCAACATGTTGCACTCTTCAGAGGTTTCACCAATTATTGGGATGGATTTCTTAATCCCTCTTTCTCTGGGTAATTTAACATCCTAATGATGCAAAAAAAATGGTTAGTAATTGACACCAGGTTGGCTATGTGTATCTCACACTTATTCTCGCTGAGATAGGGTGGGGGGGGGGGGGTTCCCTTGGGGCAGAGCTGCATCTAATGCCTGAAGCCTATTTCTTTCACAGGATTTCAGCTCTAGTAATTAACGTGTAATGTGTTGAAGAGAGGAGCTGTTTCACAGGCTACGCTGCCTCCGAGGCATATTTTCACACATCTTTTTCCAGTGTAGGTTCATCAGTGGGACCCTTGAGACATTTCTGACAAGGATTGGCAGTGGCCCAAGAGCAAGGGGAGGGGAGATTGGAGCGGTGTGTGTGCTTGTCGGTAGAGAGTTTCAAGAGAAGGAACATCTGTTTCACACACTCCAAGGCCGAGCTCTGGAGTAGGACGCAATCCCCTGTGTCAACACTTGGATGACACATGCTCTTTCCCACTGCCACACACACACACACACACACACACACACACACTAGACTGGCGTCTCATCTCTTGATGCAGTATTCATTCCTTTAGCATGAGGTAATGACACTTAGGTAATGAAGTGTGTGAGTATGTCTTGTTGGACCAGTGTGTGTGTAGCTCTTGTTATTGTCTTGTTGTGTTGCTAAATGATTGAAATGCCTTTCAACCACTGGTAGGTCTCAAGTGCTTACAATGGGGCCGCAATATCAGACATGGGCATGCACACAGCCATTGATGCCTTTCATTGAACACAGAAAAACATAGAAATATAAAGCTTGATCATCTGTGACAGTTATTGCCAAGCAACGTAAATCAACTTGTGCGGAGGGCCAAATTGGCAGCGAGATTGTTTCGCACAATGTCTGCTTTTGATTCATTTATGGAGAAGGAAGAGGGAAGGAGAGGGGGAAGGGGATCGCTTTCTCGCTCTGCTCAGGAATCAGAGAGAATCAAGAGAAGCGTGACCTTTTTCTATAATTCATCATGAGCATTGTCTCTTTTGACATTTGTAAACTCTGCTGACATGTTAAAAGAAACGCAGCCTCGTTTAGGGGTTTAGTGTAGGAGACACTGTGTACACTAATGTAGGAGCTTATAGCCACATGCATCACATATGTGTCCGTGCAATAGCCAGCATGAACGCAGCATTCTGGACTGTGTCAGTCTACACGCCGTCACCCATAGCCCCATCTGAAAAGAGGCAATGTGATAATATTGAAACAGTCCATTATCACCTCCATCTCTTGACTACCTGAAAACCAACACTGTCTTGAGAAGAATGGGTTTGGGTTTGTTGCCTTAGCTTTGGTAATACACTAAATGCTTCCTCTTTGGCATTAGGACTGAATGTCTCAGATCGTGGTGGCCTGGTCGTTCATCACAGGCTGTGTCCGGTCAATTGGCAGCTTCCTTTCATGGCAATTAGGTGACCATGAGCAATTCCCACTGAGTGTTCAATTATCACGTTGGTATTTGTTTGACAGCTGGAATGTTGACATGGGTACAAAAGAGTACCTAACCCGGCACCGCAGCAAGCTAGAGGGTCAGTCACTAGGATGAGAATGATTGTCGTTTTTCTGCAGATGGCTTCAAACTGGGAAACTGACCTCAACACATACTTGTCTGTGTTGGAGCAGGCTTAGGTTGTTTAACTGTAACATCCTGAAGGTGCACTTTCAATATATGAGGATCCAACACAGGATATACATATATATATATATATATACATGCGTATATATGGTATCATCATCACAACTGTGGGTCATTAGGGTTCATTGCAGTCTTGGCCAACTGTCAAGTATCTTTTTTATGGTGCTTTAAACCCCATTGTTTTGTTCACCCATAGGAGGCGCTGGTGTTTTCGTATGGGACAGGTGGCCTACGTACACTTCCACTGCATTTGGTGAGGTTCCTGTAGCTGCCTGCTTGTGTGTTTTGTAGCCTGATAGGTGACTGGTTCCAACTGCTAGTCCCTATCCAGTCCTTTCCCTCCGATTCCTATTGTAGGTTCCTGTGGTACACTGTGGTATACAATACCCTACTCCGTCTTGCTGGTGTGTTGTGTCTAGTGGATACCTAGATCTTAGATGCAGAACATATAGACCGACCCAGTAACTGATTGGTAGATGAAGACCTGAAGACAAATTGCCATATGTTGATGGTCCGTTCACAGTGCACGCTCCAGTAACAAGTCATCCTTTTACCATCATGCTTTGACCCATCTCTTCATGTTTTTTGGTGTCCACGTGTGTTCATGTGCCGTGTTGTGAATGTGCGTGTGTGTGTGTGTGTGTGTGTGTAGGCGCTCATGCATGTGTGCGCAATGTGTGTGTTGTTCACACAGGGAAGGAGGGCGAATGAGTTTTAGTGACTTTGCTCTGAAACTTGACAATAATACAATAACCTCATGTTCATTTTCATTTAAAAGCCTCTGCATCTCTAACTGCCCCACATGAACACACAGGATAATCCCCGTGCTGACTCGTACATCTCTGCCTCTCTCCTCCCTCTGCAGGGCAGCGACAGCGAGTACGAGGTGGACCCCAACCGACAGAAGACCCACTCCTTCGTCAACCACTACATAAGCGACCCCACTTACTACAACTCTTGGCGCCGCCAGCAGAAGGGCATATCCCGGGCGCAGGCCTACAGCTACACCGAGTCGGAGTCGGGTGACCCGGAGCACTGCGCCCCACCACCTCTGCCCCCTCTGCCTCCACTGCCGCCCCAGCTCAGCTCACCCAGCCCTCAGCCCCAGCAGTCCCAGCAGCCCCAGCAGCCCCAGCAGCCCCAGGGCCAGCCCCAGGGCCAAGGCAGTCTGTTCAGGCCCAAAGGTAGCCGGACTCCCACCCCCTCCCAGCAGAGCTCCAACCCCCCCAGCCAGCACAGCACCCTCTACAGGCCCCCCAGCAGCCTAGCCCCTGGCTCACGGGCCCCCATCGCTGGCTTCTCCTCCTTTGTGTGAAAATGCTGAGAAGGACATAGAAAATCTTCGGAAAATATCCGAATTACGTTGGAGGAGAACATAGCATTGCTTAACATGCAATCAACCCAAACAAGTCAGTTGATTCTTTCTTTCTTTTCATGATGTTTTTTTGTTTCTGTCAGGTTTTGTTTAAATCACTCTAAAGACATCCGGGACAAAAGTATGATACTTTTTGTGGTACTTTTTTTCCTCCAATGTGTGTGTGTGCCAGTGTAGACTTTGATTTATCTCACCAGTTACTGAGATAGCATCAAGAACATCTCCTTGTTTTTGTTTTGCTTTTGCTGTCTGAGCGATTTGCATGACTTTTTTTTGTATCATTTATTTTTCTCTTTTTCTTTTTATACTTCTTTACACACATTCACAAAGTAAAGAATCTATTTGATTCTGTACAAAGTCATGAGAATCTTTGAAAACATATATATATACACATATATATATATATATATATACCTAGAGGACAAAATGGAGCTGATCCAGACTCAGATCTCCAGTGAATGCATCGACGGAGACTGATATGACAATATGACGGAGCCATATTGTGGAAGGACAAGGGTTTGTTTGGACGGATGGATAGATCAACTGGATGTACAAAGGAAGTGATGAAAAACGGACATCGATGTGAAATTCAGGCCAACTCATTTCAATGTGTTGGCCTGCCTCAATTGGTTTGGAGACATTTCAGGGGACATTGGAGAAACAATCAAGACGTTTCCTTGGAAACCGCTCACTGGCCAATAGCACACAAACACATAGGAGTCTGACAGCATTTCGGCATCAAATGTCAATGCCTCTGTGGCGTGGCTGAAGGATCCTGAGGATATATGAAATGAAATGTATATCTGTGAAAGTGAAAGTGTTTAAGTCTTTTTGTGAGTGTTTTACAGTGGATCAGAGATGCCTTCATAGACGAACCTATATTTATGAAATCCAGCACTGTTTGTGACAGAACTGCTGATGCTGTCTGGGACAATGGCATTGGAACAGCTGGCCTGGCGCTAAAGAGAGCCTTCTTTTAATCTTGACAAATGTGGGCTGTGAATTGAATTGCATATAACACCATATTTTTTCACCCGTCGCTGTCTCACATACACACACACACACACACACACACCCTCTCACTCTGCACATGTCTACTGAATCGGTGACATCACGCTTTGAAACCTAACTAAAGAGTGGAAGTCACAACAGGCTGCGTCTGAAGTGGTCTGGAGCTGTCTGATGCAGGCACAGCTGCTGGTTCTGCTCAGACTGTATGAGGGCCCTCTTTGATAAGAAACAGAGAGACGTTTTTTTTTTCTCTCTGTCACGGACCACCATCACGGGGCCGCGTTGAGCCAGTGCCAAGGGATGATGTCATGAAATTTGCCTCACCTCTCTCTCCTTGTGTAATGAACCATTCTGCACAATGCAGGTATAACTGTACTGTCCCAAATACAAGACTGTAGAATGTGTGTGTGTGTGTGTGTGTGTGTGCGCGTGTGCGGCTAAGTCTGTGTGTGTGTGATTACACTTCTTCTGCGTAAGCTTTACAGAGTATTCACTGTGTGTCTGGATATAAAGAGACTTTCCTGCAGCAACTGTAAGCCTTGCCTGGAATTACGCCACCGAAGGTTTGCACCGCCCCGCCCCCCTGTTAGGCACACTCATAATTCTATAGTGAAGACTCAATGGTGTATTCCCAGTTTTCATAGTTTCAGAAAAAAAAATATGCTCATCTGCTTTTTTCTCTGTGGAGTGATTTCACTGTACGCAAAAAGCTTCTCATGCTGAATCTGAATGAATATATGATCACAGTACATTTCCCAAATAAATTATTTTTCAATGGCAGCGCCGCTGGTACTCAATGGCAAACTGTTCCGTTTTGTGAAGGGGGGAGGCGGGAGGGAGGGGGGGGGAAGAGCGAAAGCACATGGGTAAGAAGGAGGGAGGGAGGTATTGAGAGGGGAGGAGTGGAGGATGGGTAAGGGGAGGGGTGTGGATGAAGACACTGAAGACGGGTGAGTGCTGAGTGGTCTTGAAATTGAATTCATGTGACCATGGTAACCTAGATAAGTTGGTGTTTACAGTAAACAGTGAATGTGTACACAAAGGGAATACCGGATAAAAAAAAAGTACAGGAGGAAGTGTTCATAAACCTATAATCAAAAAAAGGCCCATACTTTTATAAATGTAATATAAAATATGAAAAACGTTACTGTGCAGCTGTGGCTGAGGAAGTGAAGTGTCTCTGTGTAAGAGAGAGAGTGTGTGAATGTGAAGAGTGCAGTATGTCAACAATCCTGTGTACGTGTCTACCTAACCTGCCGCCCATCAGCTTTACCATGTGTGTTAACGGGCAGTGATAAATCGGATCATTGCCGGTGCTGTGAAATCCTGTTATCTAGCTACAGCTGTCCTCTCCTGACCTCTCCGTCGTCCTCTCTGCACCTGGACACCCAGTCTATCGAAGTGAAGGCACCTAGAACATTATTACATTTTTTTATTATTTCTTCATGCTGCCTCTTTCTGCCTTACCTCACGCTTTTTTCTCTTAATCCAACAAGCAAGGCGAAAGCAAATGATCGCAGACCACCTACAGTAGGCCGGTCCATACCCTGGCCCTCCGACAGCTTTTATTGTGTAGACGGATTAGAGCAAGTGACAGCGCCCATTGATGTCAAAAATGACACAGCCAGCAAGAATGAAGCTTAAATGAGTCATCGTTTGTTCCCTGGTCCCTTTTCACCGACTAACCTGACTCAGCTGGACCTTTTAAATCGCGTCCGATTTGAACATTTATTAATATCTATGTAATAGTGAATGATGGCATTGGGCAAAGGGTTGGCGATATCCCAATACTGGGACACATATACTTACAATGACACTCAGCACAATGTTGCTAATTGGATCAGAGTCAGCTTGATCCAGAGCTAACCTACTAAACACACAGGCAAGAGGGTAGAGAAGCAATTGGATTTGGTCGGACAGGACAGGGAATTGGAATGAGCTCGCCCTCAGCGCTAATCCCTTTGTTGAAAATACAGGGGAAGTTTCCCTCTGACAGAAGCATCGTGGACAGAAGGCATTTCAATTGCTCAAATGTTGATTGATCTCTCTCTCTCTCTGAAAAAAGAGGAGAATGACAGAGTAAAGACGGAGCTGGTGGTCTCCTTTAAAAAAGAGAGAGCCCAAGGTGCTCAAAAGCCTCGCTGAGCTTTGGGAGCCCACAGTTAGAACATTAAAGGATTCAGACAAAAGGTGTAGTTCAAGGGGCTTTGAAACCCTGCGTTTAATTGCTTCGTTTAGTTTGGTGGTGGACCTCACTAAGGGCGGTTTGGGGATTTGAAGAGGATCTGCTGGCAGTGGGAGAAAGGGTCCCGATACGAGAAAAAAGGGTCCCTGTGTGGAGTTCATGAATGCATTATGTCATCCCGATGCTTTGTTTTGGTGGGAGTTGGGTTGCAGGGTTTAGCTGGGTTGCAATTTACTGTGCATTGTGGGAAAGCACATTGCTGTGTATGTGTGTGTGTGTGTGTGTGTGTGTGTGTCCAGCCACGGGGTAACCAGTTTGGTAAGGCTGGACTCTTTACCCCAGCCAGCTTTCCTGTGCACAACCTCAAGCCATGATTGGGCCTGTCCACTCTCGGAGTTTGGACACATACTAGTTTCCAGGGTGTGTAGTGTGGTTCAAGCAAGATGCACTATGGGATCCAAAAAAGTCACTAGTTCCGTTCATTACGGTCCTTTTTAAAGTAGCAGTTTTCCACATGTGGGTAAGTCCAGGTGATATATTTCCATTTGGAAAAGAGTGCTGCTCCACCCCCCCATTTAATTCATGTTATTGCATCCCTTCACAGGCTGTGGGTATTATATAACAAATGGTACAAAGGCACACAAGGAAGTAATCTTTTAACAAGGGGGCCCTCGAGGGGTAGTGTGCCATCAAAGTTCTGCCTTCATATACAACCTCAGTGAAGTTCTAAAGGACCCACAACGAGCCGGCCGTAAACCTCTGCACCACTAATTGCTCCATTATATAATATTGAGGACCCTAATGATATTTTCAGGAGGGCAAATCAGGCTTCAGCAGACAGGTGGGCGTCGGTGACATGACAAGTGTTAAAGTTCACACCTGAGGAACAGATGATGTTGAAGCCACCAGATATGAGCCCACGTCTGCAAGGCCACAACGGGTTATGAGGTTGTAAATTTATCCCGGTTATGAAATAAAAGGTCATTATTCAATTCAGTCTGGAGGTTGCAAATAACAATTTGAGCAAAGGGCAAACAGATTACCGTAATTACTGTGGATCAAAAGGGTTCATCGATGGCGTGAGGTAGCGATAGAGATCAATATGTCTAGACCCTTGATTGTCATAATGGGGTGCAGTGCAGTACTTTTGCCCCTGTGCTGGTAAAATTGCACAGAGAAAGTAAGAGGAACATTCATCCTGCATTTTATGGTATCAGCAGTTCATGCTCAGACCACATTCCTGACTTTTTGCCAGTTTATTTGAAACAAAAAGGCCTCAGACGGAATGTACTGTATGCTCATTGCACATAAAAGATAATTACATGAAGTGTGAGAGTGAATGTGTTTGCTTGTGTGTGTGTGTGTGTGTGTGTGTGTGTGTGTGTGTGTGTGTGTGTGTGAGGCACTGGGGGGAGTGGGTCTAGTTATCGTTCTCAACAGTTTTCTGTAATTACCTTATAACTTGTACCTCCAGTGCTTAAATCTATCAGTCAAATATAACTCAAAGCTGACCAAAAAAAAAAGAATCCCCATATCTATAAAAAATCTGTCATTAAAAGGAAGGAACTTGATATATATTTTTATACAAAACATGGAAGCAAAAACAAATGTTTCTATTGTCATCAGTTAGTCCAGAAGAAATAATAAAAAAAGAAACATATATATATATATAACTCAGAGTTTGAAGTGAACCAGTTCTTCTATACCCACAGTGATATGTTACATGTGAATGGATTATTTTGATCAACTTTATGAAGTAATCCCACTACTAGTCAGCATCAGGGTTTCTGACGCTTGTGAATAAGGTCATAGCACTTCAGAAGATGAACCACACCGTAAATAATCCAACTGAAGCATCCAGCAAACTCCAGGGGTTCATTTCTACATGCATTCATTATTTCTAAATTCTGTATTTTTTGCACGTATATGTTTGAACATTCATCTTCTTTAACTTTAACCACCAGCGCTGGACACGGACCTCTACAAGGACAGTGTGTGACTTTTTCTGCTAGGACATATTGTAATATATTGAGTGTTTTGTAGAGGATGTACTCTGTGTGATCAATATATTATTATACTAAGAGGGGGAAAAAAACAACTTGAAGTTGCTCTAGTGCTTCAGTGGCTCTGAACATGACATTGAGGTGATCTGATGACGATGAAGACGATAAAGATATTTTCAAAATAAAAACCTAAATAAATGGAAATATTTGACGTTTCTTCTGTTCTGTGTTCTCTCACGTCAAATCCTCTGAACACACTGTGGGATGGACAAAGACAGACACACAGATGAGTAGGTGATGATGATGATGATGATGAAGTGGGCACGTGGGAAAAGACAATGATGGTGAGGAGGAAAACAAAGGTGAAAAGATCAATGTCCATTAAGGAACAGATTTTTGCTCTTTTTGCTTTTTAAATAAACTTTATTCAGTAAAAAGCACAGCTACACCCAATCAAATACAAAAAAAAACCAAGATAACATTTCACAATGCAAACACAATCAAGTACAAGAGAGCAAAACAGTGTGTGTGTGTGTGTGTGGTGGTGGGGGGGGTAGTCACAAGTGCAGTCCAGGTGACAGACACGAGCGAAGTCCACTAACTAACCTCCTCTTCTTTAAGCGTCTTTGGGTACTTATAAAAGCGCTATATAAGTCCAATGTATTATTATTATTATTATTATTAAGTCCAAAGTCTTTCTTTTTCTCAAATCTCTTAACGTGTGTTTAAAAACGACATGGCTTGATATCTCAGTATGTTCTATGGCCATTTTCACCCTTGTTTTCCACAAATACACATTTGATACACACAGAATTAGCCAACACAGTTTTATCATCATTTTATCATCAGGCATATTCTCTTCAAACAGACCATATAACACAGACTTAATGTTAATATGTACATTGAAACCCGCTCTTGCCATATACTCCCTGACCTCTTTAGCACATCGACACACCTGGGAGCTGCCCAGTGCAACCACAGTCTTCCACTACTGGCAGTTGGGGGTTAGGTGCCTTGCTTAAGGGCACTTCGGAAGTAGCGCATGAGGGAGGGAGGGGGTGTTACATTCAAATCCAGTCACAAGCCAACTCTAGTCTAGGCCATCACTGCCCCGAGCTGAAGTACTGCCTTTGTGTAGAGCGTATTGAATTAAACAGCGCTCTGGCCCTTTAAACAGCAGGGGGGTGGTAATCTCAGGGAGGGGAGGGGAGGGGAGGGGAGGGCAGGGGAAGGGCCGCTTTGTGCGCCACCGCGCAGCAAACCAGAAGGACGCTGGATGACTGCGCACTGTCCCGCAGCAACTCTTCAGCTCCGGAGTGAATTAACCCAACTGTACTTGTTTCAGTGTTTCAGTGTCCGGGCTTCACTTCAGCGGCTTCTCTCGGTTTTCTTTTTTTTGTCGTCTCGTGCTTTTGGGGGAAATTCGATTGGAATATATCCTGAAACTTCCCCACCATCGGCAAGGACTATAGCAAAGCAAGGTAACATTTCCCCCACGTATCACCATTGTTTTTAGTGTAAAAATGAAATGTGGTATTGTATTGTTTACTACCATCGCATTGGGCTCGTTTAATTCCACGATTGGGGAGTTTTGGTGATTATTTGGCCGCAGCGAACTTTGGGCTGTCTTATTGTGTCCACTACAGACATACTATAGCCTGCTGTGTGAGGTCGGAGAGCACAGATAGTGTGAGTAAAGACTCCGTGAGGGAAATCCGCATCACATTTGAAAGTCAAATCTGCTTGTGGACAATCAGCGCCTGGCGGGTCGGGCTGTCGGGCTGTCCGGTATGGAGCGACACCCGTCCGCTGCGTACGACAACGGCCCCCCTGCAAGCCCGCCCCCAGCTCTCACGCGCGCGCGCACACACACACACCTACCTCTATCAGTCTAGTGACGAAAATTGAAAGAAAAAACAACAACCCGCTATCATCATCATCAAGTCCCCGCATCAATAAGAGGTGAACTTCGGCACTTCGGTTGACATGAAAGCGATTCATAAGGTTGAAATATTGATCGGCGCGAGCGACTCTTTGTTACTTTTGAGTATATCTCGGCTTGTTGGACCTGGGAGATATTGGAGTTATGTGGAAATGTACTCAGCTCGATTGCTTGGGCCACTGGGGGGGGGGGGGGGGGGCACTTGTGATCAAGCTGATGATTTTAGCTTATAAATGACCTAACGTGGGTTTCAGGTTGTCCAGAAGTCCAAAATAGGTGTCCTGGATAACTATTTCCAGCTACGGGACAGTCTGTTGTGTTTGGTTTAATCAGAGCGGAGCAGATGGGACTTAGAAGCATCAGCGCTCTTCAGTGAGAGTTACATAACAATGTAACTGCAACAGGAAACAACAAAAGCACACATGGTACTGTAATATCTTGGAAAAGCTTAACAAACGCCACTGCGAGGGAGTACTACTACTTCCCTTCGTCCCTCCCTCCCCAAGTTTTTCCACTTCATTAACCCATTGTTCCGGTTTGTGTTTACCAACTTGGCGCTTGGTTTCTCACGGTCTGTTTTTAGTCTAGAATTACTGTCTGTGCTGGTACCTGGCCGTCTGAGGTATTCATGCTCTAACCGAGCGCCGTAGTGTTTTGGTCTGAACTACACAGATCATAAAGCCTGCAAGTCCATTTTATTCCTCGCGCTGCATGTTCAGCAATCAACCCTCCCTCCTTGTAAAACCGTTACTCTGGACAAAAGTGTGTGTGGACATCTTGACTAATGGGCTTGGCTTTATCTGACTCTTGACCCCTGCTGCCCCCCCCCCCCCCCCCCCCCACAACCAAACCCTAAAAGCCCCCACGGTCAGCATTTGTCATTTTGCTAGATGAAACATTTACCCCATGCAGCACGCTAGTATTGAGGCAATGGGAACAAAGTACTTCACTGTTGCAGTTCACAGTGGCTGCAGAGATTTAGGCCAAGGTCAGACCTTGCCTGACCACTAGCATGCCTAACAGCTGGTCTGATGGAGTGGGGGGTGCATTCAGAGACACACACACACACACACACACACTCTCTGTCCCTTTAGACCTTTCTGGGTTTTTCCACCGACGATGTGCTGCATTGGCAACACACTCACTCCAGATCTTTCAGCTCTTTACTTTATTGTCTTCGCCTCCCCAGGGCTGCCAGACGGTTATCTCTCCATCAAGATCTATTGTGTCTTCCACGGTCGGAAGGGTGGGGGTGAGAGTGTGTCCCATCTCTCGACACTGTTTCTTGGGGCCTTGCGATGGAGGCTATTTCAGTCCGCTCTGGAGGATCCTGCTGCATAGCGAAGGTGCTGGCTACCTGCCCGGCTCTCACTGCTCTGAGGTCATTTCCTTACTGTCTGCAGCGGAGAGGGGGAGTGCTGTGGTGCGGGGGGTGGGGGGGGGGCGGGGGGGGCCAACACAGTCTTTTGCAGCCTGTTTTTCATAAAAACGATGACTTCAATGCAGTGAGTTTCGGTAGATGGGAACTAACTCCCTGGTGAATCAACATTTTTCTAGTGTGGGTTTCTGTAAGTTGTAGACGCGTAATAATCGTGTCGTAATGCCTGTTTGATGAAGGCATGGAGTCGAACAAGTTAAACAGAGTCAGATAAGAGAGTGTGTTATGCCTCTATGATATGCCCTTGCTTCAGAAAATGCCTATGTAGGTTCTTTGCAGTCCGCCCACCTTTATCCCAGGCTCCATAGGAGACTGAGAAGGGAATGATGGGAGAACGTCTTGACATTTGGTCTTCTGGAGGACCCTGTTACTATTACTTGGCCCACACATGAGAACTCAGCTTCCACTATTTATTGCTAACGTGTTTCCATCCACCTACACACGGGGTCAGCCATCCAAGATCCGGGTGATACAGGGAATTTGAGCCGCAGACACAATTGATTATTGAGTGAAAACTATTTAGTGGAAGCCTCTTGTGAGGTTTAGCCAAGTGTGTGTGTGTTATAATGTGAGAGCATTATAAATTCCTGTGTTGTATTCATCACTTCACCCAGTTGATGGATGCTGTTGATATTGGACAGGACTGAGGATCATGGTGAACTCACTGAGGAGGCTTGTTTCGTCTCAGACAATTACCGGATCTACCCCGCCAGAAAAGAAAGCAGAGAGGTCTTTTGAACCGAAGAGCCGTCGCGCTTTGAACCCTTTTTACATGCAGGGCAACAGGCAACGTTACTTCACTGTCTTCAGCCTTTTCGTAGAATAAAATTAACTTGGAACGTTAACAAGTGTTCTGTTTCAACGGCAGTTAAGACTAAAGACTGATCTGCTGTCCCGTCGTATAAGCCGTTCCCACTACGAACTAATTGCATCCTCATGTGGATTGATCCACATTTTATTCCCTTGAGCTGAACTCCCATTGGCTGTTGTCACTCTCTGATTTTAGTCTCGGTGAGTCTTGGATCAGTTCACACTACACAAGGCCCGACCAGACACACCCTGACAAAAGCAAACATGTTTGAAAAAGTTGTGTGAGGTCACAGGGCCATTCACACTACAGGATAATCTGCATCCAGACAGGCTTAGAATTGGCATTGAAATCGTCTATTGTGTGACCTGGGTTTATGTCAACCAAGGACTTAGGACACTTTTTAGAGAGCAGTAGTAAACCTAATTTATTTTCAGTTTGTGGTGTCATTCATAGGGTTGCAACAATAGTTCATGACAGGAAAATTCCATGAAAAAACGAAACCTTGTAGTCACCATGTTCATGGTTTCCACTTTAGTTTTACTTTTGTTTAACCCCTGAAATAAAAAGGGATTTTTTTTCAGTCATAATTGCCTTCATTCAGATTTTGCGCAAAATATTGTGATAATATCAGCGAACCCAGTATCGCACATCGCACTGAACCGTGAGCTGAATGCATCATTACATCCCCAAATCAGTTTTTAAGAATAGGTGTTGTACTTTTCCAATGCTGAATATCCCATTTTGGAAGTGAAACTCAAATGGTGTCAGATGGTTGAAGAGGTCTAGTATTTGTCAGTTGACTTTGCGGCTAACCCCCTCTGCAAACCCTTTTCGACATTCCAGATCCGATGGTCACTAGGCTGTAACTCTATTACCCCAAAGTGAAACCTTAGCGGAGTCTGGTACAACGACACCGCATGCCCTGAACCATGCCTTCAACAACAGTATATCATGGCACTTCCCACCCCCCCCCCCCCCCCCCCCCCCCGAAAGGTCAGCTTCGTCTAGTTGCCGTTTTTGGTAACTAGACGACCTGTATGCACCTGCCTGTAGTGCTCGGAGCCATGCCTGTTTTGGTTACAGTCAGTGTAACGTGACCACAGTGGAGGCAAATAACCGGTTCAGCAGGAATCATGTTCCTGTGTGGTGTAACGATGCTCCACACTGACACATCTTCCTCCTCTGCTCGCCAACACCGATAGCTTACTTGCCAACTGAACCCCTGAACATGTGCGTTCACCTCATAGCAGCATGTTGTTCAGAACAAAATACTCGCAATTGAAAGATTTACTCTATATTGATAACACGCTCTCAGCACCCTGCATTGTTTGTGGCTGCGGCGTATCGTGTGAAGCTGTGAAACCGGTTGAGATAATACCTTTTTATTATCACGTCTGAGGTGAGACGGCTCCGGTGAAGCTGTAGCTGAACGGCAGCCAGCTCTCTGGGGGTTGGTCTCGCATTCCCGAAACGTTCAGTGAACAGAAACCTCGGCGGGTTTCTGTTGGACAGAAATTCACGCAACGTTTTATCCTCCATCAGCTGACACACCTCGGGAATACTTTTGGAGCATATTTTGAAACGTGTGTCATAGCTTCATTGTGATTTTGACTGGTGGTGAGGATCTGATTTGACTGGCTCTAACCCAACAGCATTGTCTTTGATGGATGACCCAATTTTATTGTGTTTATTTTGTTTATGTTCATTTTATCACCAATATTTAATCTTTGTTTGTCCACTCTCAGCACCCATTGAATGCCTGACCATCATGGAAGGGGGGATCCTTTTCAATGAGGCCCCTTTCCAAGGTTTCTTCCGTTTTGCTTTGTCCTCAATGAGCATCTGAGGTCGTTTTCATTGGTGTTTTCATGATGTGGGTGTTGTGAAGCCCTTTGTGATTGGATTGAGGCCTCTATAATTAAACTCCACTACGACTTCACATTTCCTAAATTGTCATTTCCCCGTGTAATTAAACCAGAACAACTGTAGTACTCGCACACTTGAAATGTATTGGCAATAACCCAGCAGTAGATGTATAATTGCAACTGGTTTATTGTCTGAATTGTTTTCAGTGAAAATCTAATATGAGAGTCAGTGAACCTGCTAGTCTTTGTTGTGGGTTTACATTGAAATCCCAACATCCAAGTTCAATAGCTTCTCCACCAGCTCCGTCATCTGTGACAGCACTAATACAGGCTGCTACGGAAAACCTGGTTAAGCATTAACTGAGTATGATTGCATTACGTTCCCCCTCCTCCTCCTCCTCCCTCGGGTCACTCACACACTCACTGCTTTGACAGCAAGGCCCTCGCCGCTGCGTGGACCAGACAGCGACCGGGTCATATGTATTGAAAACACTCACGACTAGTGGAGTGCAGCTGGCCAGTCAGGTCGGAGGCTTTGCTCTGTTCACAGTTCAGCGAGCCCTCCATTGTTTCCCAGCTCTGTGCGGACACAGAAACAGGTGGTCTCTCTCGAGCGTACTGCCGCTGAAAAGACAAAAGGGGGAATCCTGGCTTAGCTTCAGTCCCCTCTCTCGTACCCTGTTGCAGGACAAATTCAAGCTGCCGATGCAAGCGGTGTTCATGAGACTTTGGGGAAAAACGTAACATGAAACTCTTACAGATGACTATCTTGGTGCTTTGTCTGTTAATCCTATGAGAATTACCGGGTTCCTTATGGGTAAAGGCTGAATTGACTGCGTCCTGCTGCAGTATTTGGAGGACATATCCAGGCCAGGAAGCTATATGCTGTGAATGGAGTATGGTCAAACGTAACAATACTTGGATAGATAAATATCTCAGTCCTTTGTCTGTTTGTATTAAGTCAATATGGATCAGTGTGAATAGTTGGTGTTGTCTACCATGTGGATCAGCTCTCAGGCCCATCCTGTGAGTGTGTATGGGCATGTGGTTTGGGTGTGCCAGCAGGGTTTGGCTCCTGTCTTCCTTGACAATAGACGCACTGCTTTGTTTCTTGTTAATTCTCACCCATTGTGACATTGCTAGTTCCTCGGTAATGGTGAGCTTTTTGTCAACCTGTTGGGAACCGACAGGGTGTGGTTGTGTGTGTGTGTGAGTCATGAGAGAGAAGCTCGCAGCTTGTGAGAAAGCGCCTGTGACTCCGAACCACAACACTCAGGGAACAGAGCCAAAATCTCCCCGATGACCCTTGAACTCACACGCACACCCCTTTGTCGGCAACACAAGGCAGTTGGAGCTGTTGATGGACTTTGAGCGTATTGCGCCACTCACACACACACACACACACACACACACACACACACAAACACATACACACACATGTAAACACAGTCACAAAATTCCATGTGCTCCCCTGACCCAAGTTTGCAAGCGTAAATCACTCGGCGTTTCCGGGAAATCCAAGTTGTTACTTCAGCGCCAAATCCGCACAGCAAACTTCAAGAAAACCAAAAGAGAGATAAATGGAAGATAAATGGGTGGTGGTTAGATGACACTGACTTCCCGACCAAATCAGGTTGTGATGCAGCACTTTGATTCCCGAAAGCTTATTTATCGCCTGCTCGCATCTGGGCAACAGAACTTTGTGTTATATGCAGTATAACATTTAAGATGCGAGTCTCATGTAGTCGGATGTCATCTGCTTTCCATGCTATTGATAATATCGGTTGGAGCTGATTTCCATGCTGCTTCCAACCCATCCTTGGGCTGTTATGCTAAAATTAGTTTAACTGCCACGCTCACATTTAGCCTACATCAGCCTATAGCATGCATCCTGATTGACCTGGCTGGAAACGATGTCGGGAATCATTTCGAGGTACCGCTTCCGTTCAATGACAACATCCTCCCCTAGCGCCACATCTGGTGAGCTGAGGTGTAACTGATCCTTGTCTGCTTAGCTAGACATCCCTGAAGAGTCAGAGGAGGGGGAACATACACACTCCCGCCCCCTCACATCCAGCACTTACCAGACGAGATGCAAGTAAATTCAGCCAGGATGTAATTATGTTAACAATGAGTGTTATTGGGACGTATACGCGTGCCTTCATCACGGCCCTATTCTCTCCAGAGGGGTTTTCATGATCAGTATAGGGTTGTGGCCATGCTTTGCCAGACGGCGGATCCTTTTGTCAGTGTTTTGTTGACTGCCATTGGTATCGTTAATGTTAGCGCCATGGGGTTTTATTATCTCATCTTGTCAGTAAGGGCTCAGTGCCCCCAGGCCTTTAAGGCTGTCCTCTACAGCCAGTGTGTTTGGCTTCAGTGCAGGGCTACTGATAAAAGGGCAGGAGCTGTTGAGAAGTTGACACAGTGCAGAAACGGTCCACAACGGACACTTATCTTCCAGTCACAGTGAAAAGCCTCCTGCTCATTTCACCATAGTGTGTGTTTGTGTGTATATGAGTCAGTGAGTGCCCGGTCTGTGTGTCGAGAGCCTGCAGGTTATGTGCTCAGTAACTTTGTGTGCAGTAACTGTAACTGCTGCGTTAGCTCTTCCCTGTTTGCCACACCGGTTATCTGCCGTACCGCTTATCTTTCTGGTGATTTGGCACATTTTCTTCCCCCAAGGCCTCATTCTGAGCCACTTGTGAGCCTTCTCCGTGGACCCCGCCTCTCACTCACGCTGTAGAGGAGAAAAAAGGAACAGCCATTACGGTAAATTAACTCCCGGTTTTCCAATGGCGAGGGTAATGGTACAAAGTCCACCCTGGGTTTGGACAAATGTGGTTTAATTGTCATCGTGCTACTGCGCTTGTTAACTAGAGTGCAAGCCGACTGTGTGTGCATCTGTTCTGCAGTGGAGTGTTTTTGTGCTGTCTCTCTCTTATTCAGTGCAACCCTCAATAGAAACTCTGCTTTGCTCTATTGTCTCACTATTGTCCAGCAGCTGTTGGGAGCGTTGATTCAACTCCTTGGCTCGGAGTCTGCACTATGCTACCAGGCGAGAGTGCTGCCTGTTAGTCAGGGGCTGATGGAGAGGGGTTCAGTGATTAATTGGACATGCACACACACACACACACACACACACACACAAACTGTACAGTACAGTGCCCCTCTGTCTTTATTCTCTCGACCTAATGAGGTTTTGGGTACATTTCACACAGGACTCCGTGAAAGAACGTCTGTCACCTTGTTGGCATGAATGAACCAGCGAGTGAATCCAAAGCAGCACCACCTTCCACCAGCTCCTCCGAGGGTGTGTTTCTCTTCAGTGCCCCCATCTGTGCCTTTTTCCTTTTTAAAAAGTCCCTGTGGTAATGTTGCTTCACGGCAGGGAGGGTTGCGCCCCCCCCCCCCCTCCCTTCCTGGCAAATCTCCATCTGTATCGGCTCTTCGGAGGGGAAGGGGGAGGCCACCGCGTTTTCACACAGGGTATTTATAAAGTCATAGATCCAGAGGAGGGGAACTTTTTTTATTTTTTTATTTTTTTCCCAGGGAAGCCCTTGGGAGACTTATCATACGCAAAGGCAGATTTGACAAGTGAGAAACGTGTTCATCATCCGTCGAATTGGTTGTCGGCCAAGATTCCTCTCTGCAGCATGGCAGCCCACCCAGTATCTGACCACACGGCTTCGGCCAATCATGCAGGAGTAACAGCTTTGTAAAAGGCCAGCGTGGCACGACAGGCTGCAAACAAGAGAAAAAAAATCGTTTGGAAGGATTTGTAAAGATTAATAAACATCGCTTCACATGATCACGTGGTGATTGTGGTGCAGAGGGTCAACGGGGAACGTTTGGGGCTTTTGCAACACACCAGTGGAATATAAGATGGATTTGGACCATGACAGGAGGGGGATGGATGGTGGTGGTAGTGGTGGGGCAGTAGGGGGGTTGGTTTGTTTGTGTTTTTTTTTTGGGAGGGGGGGGAGGGGGTGTGGTGTTTGCAGTCCTGAGCTCCCGTCACACAGTGTAGGAGGCCGGTCCAGGCATGCATTTATTTGTTCATGTCGAACACGCTGCCCTTAATCCTCCTGTGGTTTTGTTTCTGCCTGTGTAGTGTTGGGGGGCCCTGGAGGTAGGTTCTCTTCAGTACACACACACACACACACACACACACACACACACACACACACACACACACACACACACACACACACACACACACACACACACACACACACACAGAGGGCCTACTGTAGCACTTGGGCAACAGTTCTGCTGAGGTGGGTATGTTTTCCCGGCTCAGCTGTCCGAACTTGTCTCCAAAGTCTTTTTTACATGAACGTGATGAGTGTTCACTATGTTGTCAGCCTCTTCTGTGGATGAAGCTCCCGCCTCACACACCAGAGTAATGATAGCGCCTCACTTCTGCTCAAGCCCACCATGTTGTGTGCTTCAGGTTACTTCATGGTGTTGTATTTCCACCATCTGTAAATCTCATAATGAGACTATTGCGATGCACTTGCACTTTGCATCAAATCTGTAAATCTGTCAACAAAGACTTTATTTCTTCTTCTCTATCTTTATTTATTTATATGTTGTATTATTCTCAACAAGCTCAGTTTTGCGTTCAGTAATCTCATTCTAATCTCAAACCATTAAAGTTTCATCTAATCTAAGATATTTGTCTCTGGTAATCCTCATCCAGTAAGTATAGAAAGTGCTATAGCCTATCGTCCAAAATACTATTTCCATATAGAAAATGGGAGCCTTTATTGCTAATGTTCTTAATTTCCTATGTAAGCTCTTCTACCAAAACTATTTTCCAGTTCCTGTCAGAAAGCAGGAAAACTGTAATTGATGCTGTGTCAGTGTTGCGTTAGTGACTACAGACCACCCCAGGCGGTACTGACCCTTCACCTCCCTCAATATTCTACTGGGTCTGTTTACTGGGATATTTGCTGACAGCCAGAGTGACACATATGTCCAGCGGTTGTGTTCCGGGACACGTCGGTAGCGGCCACTGGCTTTCTTTACATTTCGGTTTCTTTGTGTCTGTTATTGTTCAAGATATTTCTGGATTTCTTTGTCACACAAGGGCTTTTGTTGTACTTTGTTTGCTTTGTGAGTCAAACGGGAAAAACTGGTGTAGCAGGTCGTGATTATGGGAGGAAATGTCCAGTTTATTTCACAGTATTGCTCATTGCTCAGTGACAGGTTTGTGCGTCACCATCCTGCCTGTTTCAAATCGCCACTCGTCTCGGCTTTACATGTTGCATTGACATTTCACTGTTTCAGGTGTTCCAGCCGCGGTAGACAAAGCATGTGGATGAGCTTGTACTTCTGCTGTAGGCTCAGGAGTGAGTTGATGCTGCACTGCTAGGCACAGAGAAGCACGGTTAAATACGTTGCCACCATACAGGGAGGTGAGGCTTTGCTAATAAGCTCACACCAGGGTGACAGCTACAGGACAGTAGGCTGCCTCGGTTTCACACACAGTTGCTGAGGCCTGCCTGGGGTCTGGGTTTCCTTATTCCTACCAATTATGGCCTGCATGAAGCATGAAGCAGCTCGGCGCATTGAGCAACTCTGCCTCCATTAGAAAGTGTCATCACCGCAGCTAATTTCACAATGATACTTCCTAAGCAATCGCTCATGCCTAACCCTACAGGGATATCGTTTTTATAAATGCACTGCTGGCAGACATATTGGGTTTTCTTATTTGTCCCACAGTCTTGCTAGCCTGTCTTCCCCCCGTGGGAACCAGGTTTTTGGGCTTAGGGGTCATGGTCCTCTCAAAGTGGCGGCGAATGAAGTTTTCTGAGTTCCTTTGTCAGTTGAGAACTTGCCATTCTTATGCAGCCCCATTGATTCATTGATTAGTAATGTTAGTGGCGGCGTAACTCCTAATTTCATTTGCACCTCAATGTTGCCGACAACAGAACGGCCCAGTCCTATTGTTAACGGCGTGAACAATGGAGGGGATTCCAGCTAGTTCAAGGTTAAACAAAGCAAAGGTTTACTTATCGCTCAGACAGAGGAGTCTCTCTGTTCTGCAAGACATCTTTGGATGAAGCGAACAACTGAGAGCTCTAAGAGTTTTATGTAAAAATACACCATCTTATCAGTCTAAAATGCACACTGTGGCTGCAACAGAGATCCCCCCTAATCGAGACCCTGCAGATTCATCCTATTTGCCCAAATTAAATTCTGGTATTTGGTGTGGAAACTTCTCCACCCACAGGAAGTGGCGAATCATAACTTAAGAACAAAATACAACCCGTCTCCTAAACAGCAGAGAGTTAGTGCTCTGTCAAGAGAAAGCTGGACTCGCTTTTTCATTTTCTTTTAAAAAAAATAATTCAAACTAGGTTCAAAAAGGCAGCTCGGCAACCCAGCAGACAATTGTTATTGCTTCTCAGCAGTTGTGTAACTGCCTTCATATTGAACTGGAGTGGTAGCTTCCACCTTGTAAATAAATGATACACACTCCCGTGTCTTTCTGTTGAAAAATGAATATGCCATCTAAAATAAAACCAGTGCTATCAGCGTGTGTGTTGGTTTATCTCCAAGGTGATCTAGCTGAGAGTGGATAGCTTTAGCATCCTAGACGACATCCGCAAAGCCCCTTACGCCTGCTGGACGGAGAGGGAGGAACTAGCGTGGGATATCGGAGGATTGTGTAGCGCCTGCGATCCATGGGATTACAAGAGACGTGAGAGTTAACGTTGATGAACACGGCGGTTGTTGTGATGTCATTCTGTGTGAGCCAGATCATTCATGGCCGTCATCACCACTGTTTTCGGTTTGAGCTGGTGTCATGTGACTCTTTGAGTGCTCGGTTACATAAAGCCACTGTCACTGGCTGGCACGTTGGCAGGAAACAAAAAGTCAAACTGAGACTCCAAACTAAAAACAACATGTAATACAGTACTCATTACCCCTCCCTGTATATAATTCAAGCTGTAACACAAACATGTTTTACTATGTGCGTGTTCATGTCTGGTGTCTGCTAGCCATGGAATTGTGGTATGACCCGTCTGTCTGTCTGTCCAGCTGGAGATGGAATTTCGCCCCTAGCTCTGAGAGCACGCTATGGGACATACAGAGGGGGGACTGCAATCCCTGGTGACCACTTTTACTTTCGGCACGATGTCCGAGTAAAAGCAAATAGCTGAGCTTTGATTTTGTATTTTGCTAGCAGTCTAGACCACGCTCTGAAGTGAAGCGGCGCTGAACGCAACTGCATTTTTACGAGCCTCGGCTCAAGAGAAGAATTGACTTTAACCCCTCTGGTCTCTGGAATGTTGTTTTGAACCTGTAGAATGTACTTCACACTGCCATTCCTCATGATTCATGTTTCAAAAAAGGACCGAAAGGCTGGAATTGAAGATGACCGCACTGCCTGCAGGGTTTTCTTCTCCTTTTGTCATGCCCATAATAAGGGGGTCTTAATGATCCCCAGGGGGTTAAAAGCTGTTCCTCATCAGACACCAAGGGGGCCCCATAAGAAATGAAGTGGGCCATTTCCTAGAATGACCCAAGGTGTGAGGTTTGCACCTTTTTGATAATTGAGCACCCACTGACATCTTTTATGCTTAGGTTGAATGTCAAAGCACATCAAAAGCATTCCCCTGCTACTATGACACTGTGGTGATTGTCTTGTCACCCTCCATGTGGCCAGCAGGCAGCGTTAATCCATCTGAATGAGGTGATCTCATCCTGTAGGGGATAAAGGACACTCTCTCTCTCCGGCTTAGAGACAGGAAGCTAGCGGGGTTAGCCGGCGCTGCGGTCTGATGTTGCCATAGAGAAATGAACAGATGGGGGTAGCGGGGAGGACCGTGGTTGTCTTGACTGGTCAGTCACAGTCCGGTTCAGACAAAAGGCTGCTAAATCTAATTTACATGCTATGACTCCTTGTGTGCCAGGTACTGTAAACGTCTGATGATGATATTTAGTTCAATTGGGCTCATTTCTGTACTGCCTGTATATTGCTTCATATATTAAATCTGGTTGGCAAAAGGTTGATATCTTTTTCCAGATTGCAATACCAAGCAAAGTGAGTTTAATTAAAGGTTTGGCTAATATTAGGTAATAATAGATCATCATAATTCTACTTCCTTGGTAAGCATTTTCTCTGAGCTATAATGATTGTTGGCATCAGGTGTTTTTTTTATCTGCTTTCAAAATAGAAAACCTTTTCCAGTGATTGTGGCCCAGGGTGTAAACTTAAACTCTACTAGCTTTGATAACAGAGCTCTAATAGCTTCTGTTAAAGTACTATTGTCTATTGTAGGTCTATTGTAGCCTTCTGTAGTTGTTGAGGGGGACAATGCAACTGCCCCATTAAGATAGTCAGAAACACTTGAGGAAGCTTATATGAAGTTGTTGACTAAAGAGGAGAAACCCGTGGCAATGGGTAAGAGTTCAATTCTCTTGAGGGATGATCTGTCTTTTGTAAGAAGAGTGGAAAAAAAACAAACAGCTTTAGCTTATCATCTATCAAAACCCCCTCTGTTCTCTCTGGTGCTACAGTTGCCTTTCCAATTGAATGGGCTCTTGTTGTCAGAGATGCAAATGTTTTCACGGGTGGCGTTTCTTTGGAATATTGTGGCCTGAAGACTCATTCATCCGGGGGGGTGGGGGGGGGAGTGTGGGCTTCAGCTCCAGTTTGAAAACCCTGAGAGTGATGGGATAGCTGTCTGGCTGCAACAATCGAGGCCCTTGTGGATGTCATTTACACATGGACCTAGCGGACTGTGGCTGGGCTACCCGTGGGCGTTTCAATTGCTTCTCCGCACCATTCTGTTTTGAGATCATGTTTCAAGGCTAGGGTCAACGGTGACCTGAGGACAGCTTGGCCTAAGTAAGCAGACTCTGCCGAAATGACCCGCATCATCAGCTTATTGAGCCATAGATCATTGTGACAGCTTGAAGATCAAAGTGACCTGGGTGAAATCAAGAGCGCCGTAAATCATACCCACCTCGTGTAGAGTTATCGCCGGTTTCCTCGCATTGAAGCGGCGTCGCGCAGTAATCTGTCAGTAAGATGTTAAGTCTGTAGCGGGAGTCATAGATGTGTGTTCAGTGGGAAACGAGATATAATGAGGCTGTGATAGATGGAACAAGATATTCTCTTGGAGGCCTTCAAACGTTGCCTTCAAGGCAAGAAGAGATGAAGGCGCACATCGAGAGACGAATACGAAGAGCGAGCTGTAGAGACATTTGATCTCTTGATGATAGAAGGTTTAGAGTACAGCTGCTCTGGACTTCTGAGCTGCGCTGTAAGTTGATCCAAGCTGAAGAAAATGCTGTTCCACTTCATTCTTGTTTTTTTTGTTTTTTCTTCATTCTTTTATTCCTGGCAGCTTGAAATGCTTGGACTCCCATATCCTGTGTCTTGCTGGTTATGTAACAGCCAGGGGCCCCGGCTGGGAACTGAAGCACTGCAGCCCCCTCAAAATGTGAAGCATCATAACAGCCTATGAGCAGTTTCAGAAAGTGTTCAAAATGTATCAGAAGTGCTATTGGGTCAAAACATTTGAATGGAAACATCTATTGCAAACGGCAAACTTTATTGGAGATATTATTAGTGGATTGAAGTAAAGTGAAAGTGCTGTCAACTTTGTCCCAGAAAGCTTTTTCTACGTCGTTACATAACATTACCCTTACAGACCTCCAGAATATAAAAGCTATTGCCGGAGTTTGGAACCACTCAAGTGCGGCTTCATTTCAAAGCCCTGGCAGGAGAAATTTCCACCGTTGATGCAGATCGGGGACAGGAGGGGGGAAAGTGATGAGAAGCGAACGGCAGTAGCTCACTAGAGTAGCAGTGTTACACTTCCAGCGGAATAGTTTAGCACATCAGAGATCCTGTCTGATGTTATTAGTTTGTTGGTTTCCAACGTTGCCTGCCAAGCTGCAGTGTTTGGCTTGGTTTACATAATGACTGATGTGGCTTTAATTCTCTCCGTTCTTCTCCTCTCCATAGGCTGATCCAAGGGGGTAAGCTGGAACCTGAGCTTGACGTTGCTGCGCGGGAGGATCATAATGGCTGCACACATCAAACACCTGGAATTATACGTGCTTTGACAGCATCCCGCAGTTTCTATTGAACTTTGGAAAGGAACTCAACTGAGCTCTCGCAGCGCCAACTTTTTCACCGGTTTATTTTTCTGTCTGTCGATAAGAGGCTGCCGTCATGCCGATCCTGAAGCAGCTGGTGTCCAGCTCTAACCAGTCTAAGCGGCGGTCCCGGGCTGACCTGACTGCCGAGATGATCAGCGCTCCGTTGGGGGACTTCCGGCACACCATGCACGTGGGCCGAGGAGGAGACGCCTTTGGGGATACTTCTTTTCTCAGCACCCGGTCGGGGGAACCTCCTAGGGAGCCAGCCACCAAGGAAGGCTCCCCGGGGCCCAAACCGGGGCTGCTGTCCCGCACCTTCAGAAGCAGCAAGCGCTCCCAGTCAGTCAACCGGGGGGACAAGTACGAGTTGGCGCCCTCTGGTGGCTCATCCAATTTTGTGAAAAACGCTATATCCCTGCCATATCTAAACGACGAGGACGCAAACAGGGGCAACCAACTCCCGAAGAGCGTCTCCTCCAGTCCCATGAAGAAGCTGACGGAGATTGACAGCAAGCCGGTCAACGGAGCAGCGGCGGCTATGGATGTGGAGTTTGACGAGCATAATTTCGGGGAGCTGACAGATTTGCCTCCATCCATGCCCAGGGGAAGCGGGATGAAGCACGCGGAGTCCATCATGTCTTTCCACATCGACTTGGGGCCCTCCATGCTGGGGGATATCCTGAGTGTGATGGAGAAGAAAGGTTGGGAGGAGGATGACCTAGGCTATGAGGAAGGCGAGGGCCGTGGGTCACCCTCCCTCAGTCCCCCCATGGAGGATGAGGAGCAGGCCCCAGCGAGGCCTCCTCGCAGCATGTACCAGCAGAAGCCCACGGTTGAGCCCTACACCCCAGAGCTATGCACCAGGAACAACCACCATCACCTGGATAGCTGCTCCGTGTCCAGCTCCGGCTCAGCCGCCCTGGAGGAGAAACCTCACAACCATTTGCACGACGGGGACACGGACAGCGCAAAGTACAGCTCGCCACGCGGGGAGGACGACCGAGATTTCTCCTTCATGGACGAGGATGACGACGAGATCCGAGTGTAACCCGGGGTGTCACTACCATTAACAGTCTTGGAGGACGCAGGGGGAGATTATTGAGTATTGTCCATGAGTTGGAAAGCTATCACCAAGCTGGGAAGTGGGAGGGGGGGAGAGGGGAGTTGGAGGCAGGGTCAAATGGGAGGACCGCATCCGCATTACACTACTTATGGATCTATCGCAATCTCTGCGCACTTTGTTCCACTATAAATAAAATCCTTAAGCCTTATTCACCCTACTGTGGCCGGGAGTTGTGAGCTGTGTGTTGTTGCTGCAGTTCCATATTGCATGGATATGAAAACGTGAGTCCCGTGAGTCTGTTCATTCCCATGAAGAGTTCCAGTGTTGACCGCTGAGAGAAGCCGAGAGACCAAAGACTTACTGGCTCAGTCACGTTTTTATACACACAGCAACAAATTGGCACTCCTAAAAGTCTTGAGTCCATTTTTTTTTGCAATGTCAAACTTTGATCAAGACTCGTTATCACTGGGAAACACTTCATCCCCCCGTTATCAAACAATACTTGCCCCCCATGTTCAAATCCTGCCCTACTCAACGGCATGTTAAGGAGGAAGGAAAACCACCAAGTTGTGATCGTCACATTGGAGGTTAGAGAACTGTAAGAACCCCTACTGTCAATCACATGGAGATCACTTGCAGAGCGTGATGCGCAAGATGAGGAAGTGGACATGTGAGACTTGACTGGTTTGTCTACTACAGGTTCTGTGGGAAGGACGAGGGAAAGGAAAAGAAGTGAAACTGAGTTAGCATTGTATCCCAGAGTGTGTGGGAGTACGAGTGACCGTGGAGCTTCAGCTGCCAATGATGTTTTTGGCATAGACACTAAATAGATGAAATAGTTTTTTACTATTAGTAAATTACTTATGTCCATTTCTGCTTTTAAGGGGTTATTTCTTCTATGTTTACTTTATTTTGTGTGCTTACATTATTGGGGAGTTGGTCTACAGCGGCCCATTATATTTGAGTAGTTTATAATCTTGCCACTTTCCACTGTATCTCTGGCAAGCTCACGTGGCTCATCCTCTACATCTCTTCACAGATAGTTTGTTTTCATAAGGGAGAGATCATACTTATTGTATGTGCACTGTTATGTCTTCACGATTTTTCGATTTGCAGGATTTCTTAAATGGTCACTTTCTTACAATATTTAGTTATGGTACTACTCGACGAGCCAACGTTGGTCCTTTTAGGTATTGAATTGGCTACACGGCACTTGATAGTAGACACAGCGCCTGTCTAAAGTCACTCCTGCTAGCACTGCCATGGTGTGGCTGTATTAGCTGACAATGACTCCCCAAATCCCAAAAGTGTGTTAGTGGATGCTTTTTTTTAATTTACTTGCATACAAAAATGTGAATTATTGAAAAAGAGGCCGTTTGTATGTGTTCCATGTCCCATTTTTTTTTAAACTAATATTTTAAAACTGACTAGGGCAGAGGTTGTGATTTTGTAGCTGAATGACAGATGATGATTTTGAATTTCTGTGTTGTCACATCTCATTCCACATCGTTACTTACGTTGGTAGGATCAGCAGGTCAGCAGAGAGACAGGAGATATGTCTGAAAGGATGTCGGCGGGTATAGGAAACATCTTCTCTCTAGACGCCTGTGTGTGCTTGTCTTAAAGGATTGGGCAAGACTGTAAAAACCTGATCTAGGTGGTATTAGTGTACACCCACAGGCTTCTTTTTACTGGGACATCAAAGATGTGTTGGGACAATGAGAGATGTTTCCTGAACAGGCCCCCGCGAGCAATAATGTGCACCTCTTCTTTATAAGCCAAATCACCCTGTAGGAACGTATTATTAAACCGACCAATCATCTGGCCTTTCCCGGTCTTGTAAATCGTTAAATCTACGAGCTGATTGGCCTCTAACCAGCTGGAACTACTCCATGACCGACGGGGTTAGGAACAGGAACGGGCAGGTGGGATGTTTCTCCGTGGCTTGTTTTGTGTTCAGTTGGTTTTTACAATTCAGAGAGCTCCCACCGTCTCATTCGTTAGGCTCCCCCCAGATTGCCATCAGTTACATTTAGACTCTCCTTTCTTGGAACCCTTGATTCATGTATTGCCTTTTTTCTTTAGTGTGAGAAAATTGTATTTGCCACATGTGACACACAGGGAGCGTTGAGTTTGATTTGCGTCAATGCAAGGAGGAGGGCACATGGCTCAGTGCGGCGTCACACCAGGATGTGATGTCATTTAGCCTCGTGTTTAATGCAGTGTTTTGGAAGCATGTCTACGTGAACATGTTGCAAGAAAGATCAGTTCAGAAAAATGATCTAGTGGAATTTGCCAAGTATGTTATAACCATATTATTGGGTAACATTAGCAGGATTTTGTTTATTTTTGACTCATGTATGGGCTGCAGTATGACTTCATGCCTCAGACCTCTTTTACATTTTTGCAGTAAATGGGCCAAATTTGGGATGTTGTTTTTTTTTTCCTCTGCGCTGTTGTAAAACATGTTAGTTGGATTGTGGATTGTTTGGGAAGCTGCAACCCCCTCACGTTCATCACCAAGAAATGGACACTTCAAATAATAACTTTTGCAAGAACACTCCTGTCTACTGTTGTTTCAATCCAGTAATGTAAATATAATTTGTGCCATCCATGAATAGAGTGAACAGTCTTTGTGATCAACATTATGACTCGGTGGCGTCAGTGTAAGAGCCACAAGAAAGTTAGTGGCTTTAACACTAAATAGCACACTTTACAGGTTAAGTAGTATTTGCAAATAATTCTTCTTAGCGTTTGTTTTAATCTTCATGGGGTGCCACATGGGTGGAGTTCATCACATCAGGACAATTTAGAGAATCAGGCTAGTTGTCAGTATACTAAATCGACTTCTGGCATGGTATTGTTCTACGTGGGGAAACTCCACCCCAGATTAAATAAACCATATAAAAGAATTTGCGAGTACTGTTTGCCCCTGGTCAGCTAAAAAGACGCCTGTGGCTGTGTGAACGGTAAAAAAAAAAGATAAGGATTGTGGAAAAACAACTGGCTGAAAGTTCAGCTGTAGAATGTGTGTTTTTTTTTTTTTTTCTATTTGGTGGCTATAGTCTTAAGCCAAGTATGTGCTATTTTCTTTTCCTCTTCTTCCTCTGGTTTTACTGTATATTAATATATATTTACCTCCCTCGTTTCCTTTCTTTGAAATAACAGCTATATTTTTCAATAAAAGAAAAAGCTGGTAATCTTTAACCGTGGCTGTGCTGTGTTTTTATTTCATCTCCATGTTACGTTATGTCTGTCACCACAGGACGCTACCTCATTGCCAGAACACCTTACACAAGTTCATTCATGTTTTATTTCTCAAATAGGTGGGTTTACACGAATAGGAAACCTGACCTTGAAGTACACACAAGTCTTTTACTGGAAGAGCTGTTGAAAGAGATGTGAATAAACCTTAAATGAAAATCAAAACCTTGTTAGTTTTGACATATTCCTCATCGTGGGCAAGATTTGTCTTGTGAGGCCTCATGCAATTACAGCCCTGCAGCCCGGTATTGATTTTGTTGAGATTTTGAAGCTGTGTAGAAACTTGGCAGATATAAAATTCAGATGTGTAAAAGCATTCAATCACTTAGATGATGTATTACTTGACAGTAACACTGACAGTGACCCTACAAATATCACAGGAAATGAAGTGCTAGGCAACCTACGTTTAGCAGTTCAACAGTTATTTATATCATCCATTTAGCCTAAGGTGCAAAAAGACGAAGAAACATGCATTACACCGGTCACATAAATCATGAATTGAGATGACAAGCACAGCATTTAGTTTCAAGTGCAAATCCAACCTTTCCAGTTGACGACCATCTGGACATGAGATGATATTATCTCCAATATCCCTCTCTGATCAACTAATGTGACTGAACCTTGAACCCAGTCACAACTGTAAATTGCACTAACTTATTATTCCTTGCACTACTTTTATATATATTTTTTGTATATTTCTTTTTCTTTGTATATTTTTAGGATATTTTTTTTTATACAGCCTGCTGACCTTAAATGTATTTTTTGTATAGTGATGTGTGCCTCTCTCTTGTCTTGTACTGCTGCAAACTGCAATTTCCCCTCAGGGACAATAAACAGCCATCTATCTGTCTATCTATCTATTATATGGAATAGCGCCTGTTTATTATAGAAAGCATCAATCATTTTAAAAGCAAACTAGAGAGTGACAAAATGGGAAGAGTTCAGTGTCAGGCAACGATTTTATTTGTAATTTTGTGTGGATCATTTATTTGCATTGTTTTCCCTCTTCGTAAGTCAGCACAGCCTACTATCAGCAGTGCAGCACAACTATTTTAGACTGTCCTAGACTATATGTACATATAAATACTGAGTGGTAAACCTGTATAAACCTATCACCCTTTAAGATTAACTCAAGCAGTTTTCTCACTGACGCAAGTTTTAATATAAAGATTGGTTATAAAAAGTTCCGGCCCTCGCTGCTCGCGCTCACGGTCGAAGCTCTTCCAAAACACCCAATAAACACTTCAACTGCAGAACAGTTCATCTAATTATTAATGCACTTAAAGTTAAATTACCAATCATACCAGTGCTGCTGTTTCACGTCGCAATCGTTTTGTTTTAGCTACTGTTAGAGAACTATATTGCTTGGCGGAAGAATAACAGAACAGCGAGGAGGGTTTAAACGACATATGACGTTCTCGTGTCGTCATCTAGCGTCGCTTTTTGGTAACTGCATGTTACTGCAAGACGAATTAGTACTTTATCCAAGCGTCGCCCGTCTGTGTTGCTAACATTCAACTTGTTTTCAGCGGCTGGTTTACGACAGAGGAGAAGTTGACATGGACCGCAGAGATGGAACAAGAAAAAGTAAGATTTAGGCCCGTGGTATTCTTCTTCATCATGCCCCCTTTTTTGGATGAGTGTATTTGGAGGTTAACTCCTGGTGCAAGCAGACCCAAGTTTCAGGGGAAAAGCCTAACGGGAACATATTAAAGTTATTTCCCACCCTGTTGTTCTGCTGCTTTGCTTAAAACGAAGAGGGGGTGAGGTGCCCAGGTCCACTGTACAGGTATTGGTACTGTACAGGTATTGGTAGCACAGCAGGTGCAGGAATAGTCTATTCCACGTTGTGAACGAAATGGTCCCCAACTCTTCAGGGATCACGGAGGAGGCTCCAGGGTTTCTTCAGCAAAATTAAATGAAACTATTATTTTACTCTCTAGAGGTCAGCACAAACTGCCCCCTCCCCACCTGTACAGTACAAACAGTGATACGTCTATAAGTCTCTGAATCTGACAACATTCTTCTCACAGTGGATTCCATGGGATGAAATATGACCAAATGTGGGTCTGTGTAATCCTATATGGGGGTTCTTGTCAGGAAAGGGGTTTGGAGCCCCTGTTTCAGAGGACCAACTGGAGTCTACTCAACGCAGCACGTCTAGCAGGGAAACTGGAGACTGTCCAGGGTACAACAGAGGATTCTGCATCCATGGTAAGTCCATTATAACACACCAAATGAACCTGCACCTGTGTCGTTCTCATGTGAAAACGGTGTGTGACATTTAGCCGTAGCTTTAAAACAAATTTACAGCTCACGGATGAATTATTGAAAAGCTTGAACATCACTCAGTCAAATGACTCCAGTATGTCTCATCTGTGGTATCAACTCCTACAGGTCCAAGCTGCACGTATCGCCATGTTAAAGGGGTTCTGTGCTCTAACTATTTGATAGGCTTTTGTCCACATGGAGCTGACTGCAATGACAATCAGTAAGATCTCTCTTTTTATACACACACGTAATGACAGCCATTAGCCTCATAAACAACATTATTACTGCCTTTCCATTCCTTCTTTATCTTCTGAGGAGTTAGTGAACAACTAAATTAGTTCATGATGAGATCTCAATGCTGGCTTCAGTGGTTCTATTGTAGCAGTATTGCTCTGCCACATGTATTGATAATACACTTTCAATACTCACACCATCATATGGTTGTTTTCCCTATAAAAAACTCATATTTGTTTCAATTCTAATTTTCACCTAAATAGATGTGTGTTATTGGTGGTTAATCTACAGGTTGAATTTCTTAGTTCATGAAAATGGGCTTTTTAAAGGTTTTAATATTGCTTTTTGCTGCCCTATAGTGTTTGCATTGATTTTTCACTGTAAAGCCTCAGCAGGCGATGCACATTGAGCCTGAAGTTGTAAAAGCCTCCTTGATTCATTGATAGCCTGCTTTCTAGATTCCCAGGTGAGAGCCCACTATAGTTGCCCATGAGGTACAGACCAATCAAAAAAAAGCATGCCTTCTGCACCCTTTGCATTCAATTTCCCGGCATACTCATGTGTCAAGTCAAGTTTATTACTATAGCTCTTTATCACAAACAAGCCTCAAAGGACTTTACAAGCCTAACTAGGTCAGGCTGATAGACAATCAAATTCATGACACAATCAATTATAAATTACCAATCAATTATGATGAATAAGATGTTTACACAGAACAAAAGCACATTCAAACAGAGTAACAGGTAACAGGCCGACACCACCATGAGGCCTCTATGAAGACGAGGAAAAACTCTATAGGAGAAAAAATGGAAGAAACCTTGGGCGGGGCAATTCAAAGAGGCTCCTCCCACCAGGGCGGCTGGGTGTGTAATAGATGATAGGACAAAATGTAGTGAAGACCATGTAGTCCTGTGTATGGAGTTCAATCAAGTGGTTCAGTAGCTATGTTCAGCCAGGGCCCTTATAGCTCAAGTGTTCAAGTGTCCTCCTCAAAACCCTTTTGCTCACTAGTGTCAATAAATAAGTAGTCAAGTGTGTCATTACCCCCTCATTTACTTTGACCTATTTTTTTTTCTCCCTATAGCCCACAATTTGTCAGAACATACACTCACAGGAAATGTATGAAGGTAGGTGCCTCCTGCTGAACACAAGCCTGACATGGACTATAGCAGAACAATAAGAACAAGAGCAATCTGAGTCTCCATGTTGGTAAACTGGAGGTTCTGGTCGTCTCATCCACAGCTTTCTCCAGAGCCCAGCATTGAAAACATTGAACACTGGATCAGACACCAGAGGGAAACTGTCTCAAGACACCGCAGTGAGGTGAGGAGGAAGCGTTCACCATGTCGTCAGCATAACGTTTGAACTTAGTCCAAGGAATGGCTACCTTGTACTATGGTCCCTATTCACTGTCAGACAAGAGACCTCAGCAAGTTCTCCTTCAAAATAAGAACAACAAACAAATTGACAATAAAAGCAAGAAGATTGTCAGAAAATATTTATTGTATAATTGTCAGATTTCCAATCCTAGTGATTTATTAATGGTTAAATCCAACTGATTTTGATTTCATTGGGGTTTGGCGTGCAGGTATGGGAGTGCAGAATTCAAATTCTAGTAGATAAATCATATGTGCATTAACTTGATTGACACCTTTGGCCTTGGGCATATGGACTGACTGTGACAAACAGGAGAAGAGCAACAGTACCCGTTAGTTTGATACTGTAAACTGTGAACTGCTCTTGACTAAGTTTAGTTCTTAGTTTACTTCTGCTGTTCTACAGAGTCCTGCCATATTCATGTCTCGGCCCATATACTGAGGGCTTATTTGACCTCACCTCACAAGTTTGCCCTTGGTTCATTCTGTTATGCTAGGCTTTCCACACAGGAGTAATCTCCTTATACCCATAAACAGTAACTGTCACAGTTACCATCCGTGTCCTTATACCCATAAACCCTTCCCATCCCATCCCATCCCTTCCCTTCCCTTCCCATCCCTTCCCATCCCTTCCCTTCCCTTCCCTTCCCTTCCCAATGCATTTTCATGGAGAATTAAGAGTATTCCTGATGCTTTCAGTCGTGCATGTCTTTTGTTTCAGCAGACATCTGGAGGACTAATAGCTGCATCAGAACTGTGACTCACTGGAACGACCACATGGGACAGTCTGATCTCTTGTCAGTGAGATGGCATGCTGCTGTATGAATAATGTATACCCACTGTGCTATAAATATTTACCCTGCTGTATCTTTCATCTCTCCCTTCTTTGTTTTATCTGTTTTACATTCCTTGGTCATTACACGACCACGGCATCGCCGCCCGTACCATCACGCTGTTCCTCTTTGAAGTCGGTCTCTGTTCAGCATATGTTGTTGTGTTTTTCGAGACTGTTCCCCTTGTCACATTAAATAATAGTGCAATTGTTCCCCCCACTCGTTCAGGCACATGCTGGCCCCGGCTCAAATGGCAACAGGAGTTACAGATTGTTGCATAATGTTGGTGCAGAATCTGAATCCATTATTGTATGCATGAACCAACTGAGGTGTCTCCAGTGTTTCATTCTGATTGGCTCTGATATGGGACAGACAGAAATATCCAGACAGTTGCAGGGACTGTGTGGTGGTGAAAGAGGCAATCCTCAAATCAACCTGCCTATTTTTTTTCACTTTCTGTCACTGTGACCCCCATCTGTGTCCAAACCAGCCATGTGCATCATTTGACGGCTGTGCTCAGTCAGGTAACCTCGCTGGTAAATTGATTCTAGATGAAGTGATACCAGAGGTAACACAAGTTGAAGTCCAGTTTTCAGATATTTAAGAGATACTTCTGACAATTTATTGCTGTGATGCATACTACTATGAAAGAGCGTCTTCACCAAATTAATTACACAGTAATGCTACAGAACACTTTGTCAGACAGTATTCTTCTCTTATTTTGTGTGTTTTGCAGTAAAGACCTCTGGAAAGCCAAAACCATCCAACCAGGTACAATAAAACTTTTGGGAATTGGAAGAATTTGACCTTTTGTTTTAGGGCGCTCGTGGTCTTCTCTGGTTTCTCTCCCTCTACACAGACGGCCCACATTGCATTAACACTGTATAGAGATGTTGTACAGCTGAGGTGCCCTCATGGTTTTCCTTTAATAAATTCTTCAAGGCTTCACTGGAAAATCATTCATGGTTAAATGAGGATTCCCTCTCCTTTACCTCTAGGTGGCAGTCAGGTTGCCTTTGAATGGTGTAGCAATAATGTGGATAGAGTGTTTTGGACTGTTTCTCCCTCTTTCTTCACCCGTTATGAGGTAGACGTAGAAAACAACTCCTTATTCAGGTGATATTAATTGACATTTATTCTGGATCTGTACTTCAATGTGCGTACCATGTGTCTCTCTCTTGACTATACGTGTCTTCCATGTGCAGTTTTCACCCTCATTACATGTAACAGCCACTAGATGGAGCCAATGCTTTTTGTACCGCAACACTTTCCGTTCTCCCACTTTGAGTTGCACCTTAATGTCACCAATACAGTGGCTTTGACTAAAAGCTCACCCTGTATCTGCAGCATCATCATCTACCTTACTCACATACACTTCCAAATGTGTCTCTTGAGCACTCCTGTATTCCTGTAGAGGGAAAAGAGAAGAGCAGTGGGTTTGTGTATGTATGAATGTTGTTGAGTGGCCCAAAGTCCAGGTTTCAATTGCTGGCTCCACCCTAATTAAACTGAGTCATAGAGTGAGTACCTATACACTGATCACTAGTAGTCTGTCAGCTGTTACACCTGCATTGTAAACACATTCTTTATTGTCGTCCGTGTGTTAACGTGCACTGGAAGGGCTTTGTAAAAAATACTTGCTCACGTTCTCCAAACGAGGAATGCGCTATGTGTCGATTCCTAATTTTCTTTGGCGTCCCTCCAGTTATTTTCCTTTTCCATCTCACAAGGCTTGTTTTTCTTGGACAAATCCAAGGCTCTCATGTTTTTTTTTCCATTATTGTTATAACAATTACCAGCCATCGACTATTAAATAATCATTTCCAGGTGTGTTAAGAGAGTCCTCTAAGCATTTTGCTCGTATGGGCTACAGTAGTGTGTGTATAAAGGTGTGAGGGCTGAATGAATGCTCAGCAGTCACCTCGGTTGATCAAGGCTTTCTATTATGGGGCACACGTCTACACTGTCCTATCTGCTCCTGTAGGTGTCCGATCTAAAATAACACCTGTGAAAATATTTGATGTGTGTGTATATATAGCATATATAATAATACAAATGGCACAGATGGATCAAAGGATTGCCTGTTCATTTCAGTGGAGGGGCATATCTGTGAAGGGACCTCTAATTCTGGGTCTATATAACTGAAGTTCACATTTGGATGCACATTGATAACCCCCCTCAGACACACCAACAACTATCTTGCTCTTTGTTTAGTCTGTATAAGACAACTAGAGCTTACCGAGCAGACCTCTACTCCTCTAATCCACCACGCTGCCCTGTAATAAGCGCTCACACACGCCAGCAGTACATTGGAAGTTGGAATTTGGAGGAACGTCCATGTGCACATCACACACCTAATACCCACAGCAAACTGGAATGACTCTCAATGTTGATCTTAACGCGGTGTGGATGTATATGTGCATGTGATACCTTTGTCAGTGTTTTTTGTATGTGTCTGTGCTTGTGCGTGGTCAGGGTGGGGTTGGGTGGAGGGAGGGTAAGGTGGGAGTGTGGTTGTATGTTCTTTCTATCACATGGCGATCTTGTATAAAGCTTGAAAAATAAAATAACCTTGACATCATGACCCACATTTCTCTGAAGAGTTTTTAGTCTCATGTGTTGTGAAGAATGCTTGAGGTGCAACATCTTAAAGGCTTAAAGTACATCTTAAAGTCATCTGTTCCACTGTTGGGACGTGATGCAGACTTAAAAGCACAGGCCTGTGAGCAGACGTCCTTCTCATTCCCTCTTTATTTGGCCTGGTTGATGGGTCAGTCATCTCAGACCCATGTTGTCTTCCCTGAGGCCATGTGGTCTACATGTGATGGCTTAGACGTCCCAGCTTTTTTTTTACCAGAGAAACTAGTCTATATGTATGTAACGGTAGGGGTACACCTACTAACAGCCTGGGGAGTCGTCATGCAGGAGGTGGGATTGCTGCGTGGGCTGAGACTGAGAGTACAGACTAACACCACGGGGTCTGAAGCCAGCCACGTGCCCCTCAAACACTTAAATATTTAGTTTAGTAAAGCTGAGCCAGTCTAAGCCCGACAATTAATCTTCTCAAATGAGAGAGCGTGGTCAAACAAACCAAGATAGGTGCATAACGAAGCAGGCCTCTGTGTGTGTGTGTGTGTGTGTGTGTGTGTGTGAGAGGGAGAGAGCGAGAGTCAGGGAGTTTATGCTTGAATGTGATTGAGCATGCTGCAGTGGACATCCAAACAATGACACGAGAGAGAAATGTTGTGCACACAGAAGAACCCAGAAGAATAGAATACAGCTACATTTGTTTTCTGTGCTTGTCAAGAGTCAGACTATCAGATACAGCATGATACCATACTGTTTATAACCTGTGTGACCATACAGGTTGACACCTGTTGGAAATTATCTGTCATATCAAGGTCCAAAGTCTGGTCCTCATAAATCGTCACTAATGGGTCTGGCAGGTGCTTTTTTTTTCCCAGCAGGCATTTTTTTAGCTGAGCAAGCACATTGTAATGAAGGGAAAACAGACAGACATTAAGGACTTTCAATAGAGCACTTTGGAAAGTGGTTCGGAAACGGCCCCCTCTGGTAGGCTTGAGTGCTTGATTGCCTTTTTTCTAGGTTTGGTTCTTTTATCTGAGTGGGTCGGAGGCTCTGGGAGTCCCGGACTGGATGTGAAACCAGGTGAGAACATTTTAAGCAGCAGTGCCTCTTTGTCTAGGCGGGGCGATCAATTGCTGACCTTCTGTTTTTGTTGACACTTATCTTATTACAATTGGAAATGAGGTAATGCACACCATTCAAACATGGCCCCAAGTTTAGAACATGACTCACTCAATAGTAACTCTCTGGTCTGCTGTAGTGGGCGTTAACCATGAATACACTCCTCCTCCTTCAACTTTTCATTGCCTCACACACATACAGTATAAGCATGCATGGTTAACACCTGGTTAACAGCAACTGATCTGGTACACCTTCATCACTACTCATCAGAAAAATAATACACTGTAGCTTTGATGTACTGGGGGTAATACTATCAGAGTGTAATGTAACTCCCTTATCAGTCTAGTTCAGAGGGGCTGGCTCCTCCCCTTTCATTGAGCTGCTGTTAGATTCGCTCCATTCAGCCCGATGATGTTTTGGAGTCGGGGCGGGACCGGCGGGGGAAGTTTTCTCTGAGCACAGGAAGTGACAAATCAAACAGCCGGACGCGCACAGCTCCGAAACAGCAGTGAGCGAGCTAGCGCCTCTGCCATCCCCACAGAAAGCTGAGGGTAGACAGTTACCTCTCACTGGCATTTGCGGCTGCCAACCAGGTTTAAATATTGTTAAATATATGAAAATCTACCAAGGGAACAACCCATGCTTGTCTATTTATTGACAATGAAAGTGGATGTTACGAGGGAAAGGATCCGAGCAGAGGAAGAGGTCATTTCTAATATGAACCTTTTGTGTGCTTTCATTTTAAGCTCATTGTCAGGACAGAAGGACCGGAGCATTTTGTTTCAGTGAGTCCAGCTGCTGATCGCTGGATGCTGAAGGAAGCCAAATGATTGGCTGTCACACCAGCGGCCCAGGTTAGAGAGGCCAATCCAATAAACAGCCAATGTGTCCATACCTGTTTAAGTGTCAGAGTACAAGACAATGAACCTGTGTCTGTCCCACTAGTGACATTAGTACATGTATGTGTGTCTCAGAGGGACAATGGATGAAAAAAATTGCACCTCCTATTGATCCTCTTGTCCCGTGTTCTTTTTGGGTTATATGTTATATGTGGGTCTGTACAGTTCAATATGCTTGTGAGCATTTGCGAGGAAACTATGCTGTTTATTTTAGCAGACATTTGACCATGAGGCATTCTGACCACTTCCCCACTAGAAAATGACATTTAAAGGCACGAGTGAATGCGAAACCATATAATTCCACGTGTAAAAGCATAGAACCTGATCCTGTGTTAGAAATGGAACATGTTCATAAAAATAAGGACTTTTATTAGGTGGCTAAAAGGACTACATAGTGCTGGTTCTGTGTCTTTCAACACGTTGTGGTTCTTTAAAAAGCTTTTGCCAAGGGGTTGCCTTGTGTCCAACAAACCTAAACCCAGACACAGTTTAACTCAAAAAGGAAACATGGGAGAATATGTGGCTTTTTCCACGTAGTCCCCCGTGTTTTTGAAGCCATGAATTGTGGCTTTTTTATGTGCCAAAGTTAGAATTTTACTCAATGACGAGCAGAACCACCGAACACGTGATTCAATCAAAAGCTGTTATGACGGAAAAAAGAGAGAGGAGATACAAACCTCCACAATCCAAATCCATCATCATCCTCAGTAGTAGTTGTTAGCATGAGGATGTTTTTGTCCATAATTGAAAACCCATTTTTTATCTCACTGGAAAATATAGAACAATATGCCATTCATTTGATTTCTCATGATTTCTCCCTTTAATATGAAATGATTTCTTGTTATCCAGCCTGCTGTTCTTTGGCTGAATGCAAACCTTTGTGCAAAATGTCCTGAGGCAAGACCTCTGCCTTTTGATGTGAGTGACATCTATAGGTGAAGGACTATGGAGTTACAGGAAATCGTATAGGCAGTCCCTTTCCTGAAATTGAATCAAAAGAAACTTCTGGTCTCAAAAGAAATGTGCAGCATTCTGTACAGTGCAGCCTTGGATCCCGGCCTGCTCTGGAGCAGTGCTGGATGTTTGTGATTATAATAATGACATTTGGAAATGTGGTGAGCGCTGGTATGTTGGATATGGAGACCGGCTATAAGCTCTCTTTCAGTAAACATTACAGTATGAAGCCTTTTGTCTTTTGACATGTAGCGCTTTTGTTCTGAAAGGACACTGCTTGGCTTTTTAATGGACTTTTGCTGAGTTTGAAGTGGTTCATGTTAGAGTGATTTATCCCTTGATATACTGATATACTGAGACAGCCTCTACATACTGTACATATATATATACACACACAAATCCATGCCAGGGGAAACCTGCTGTGACAATCAGTCAGTAGTAGAGATATCTAGTGATTACACAGTGGCTGTTTTCACGGGAAGGTAGGTCGGAGAGCCCTGACATGCCACAGCTTCCCAACTCCACGCTGACATTGGACATCCTGCCTCTTACTATTGAAAGACGGACATACAATTCCCCTTCATGTTCCTCCTTGTGTTTCCTGCTGTCAGTCAAAGGGTCCAGGGCGACACCCTCCTCCTGCATTTAACCTCTACAGGGCGGAGGGGGTCAGCTTCCTTCCCCGTGAGGAGGCTTTGCGGGGGGGGGGAGGGAGGGGGCACACGGCTGATTCAGTCTACGCCTCGGTTCGTCGGTGCAGACGAGGCCCGCGATGTTTACAGAAAACACAGGCGTGTCCCGCTCATTCTCTCCCTCTCAATGAAAAGCCTGGGGTGGGGTCGAGATGGAGTTTAAAACAAAACACACGGGAGGAAATGGAATGGACGGATACTTCGCCACTCCATCATCCGCACCTCCCTTTCCCCTCTTGTGTTTATTTTTTGCCAGATGTGTGAGTGTGTGTGTGTGTGTGTGTGTGTGTGTGTGTGCGTGTGTACCCCAAGGAGAGGTTTCAATGAGCTCGCTTAAGCTCCAGGAATTGACTAGCCTGCGGACTAGCCTGACATCCTCTACGATGACATCACTCCGCCCACTCATCCCGCCCACATTCAATGTTCCTAATTTCTTTAATGTGACTGTCAAGATACAGCGTAGCTTTAAAACCCATTATGATTTTTCTTTGCTGACACTGCTGAAGAGTGGTTTCGTTTTTTTATTAGGGTATGGGATGATCAAATAAAATGCACAATTGCTCCAGAGAGTTAGTAATTCTCTCCTAAAGACACAAATGAGACGTGACTGTGATGGCGAATGGTTTCTAGCCCCGTTTTATATGGATGGAAAGAGATATGTGAGACGGGGCTGTCTCCAGAATAGAGTTCAAATAGACACTAAATCAAATTGCTGCGATCTTTCAATAGCCTAATGGGCTACTATCTCCATTTCACCATCGTGACTACAGGCCCACATAAGACAGTAGGAGACACATTGAAATTCCTCCGTCTCATTGGTTAATCGAACACATCTGGGACTTCCACTGTATTCTGGAGCGCTGCCTGAAATGTGGGTCCCTCGTTGCTCCGCTTTGGGATTTCCCATGGGGATGCACTGAAGAGGTTGGGTTAGCTCCAGAAATCATTGCATGTGAAGGCTGGACTGTCAGCACATGTGGACGAAGCTGGAAGTTTTATTTCATGTACTTTCTTTTTATCTCCAAATGCATTCAGTATGTGAAGGAAGTGGTCGTGCTGCCTTCACTACAGCATGAGGGGGGAGGGGCTTCAGACTCACTATGAGCTGATGATATTTTCACACTAAAACACAACACAGGTCTATAGACTGACAAAACATGGCAAAATACAGAGACAGTGTATTTAAGATATTGAGATATTAAGGTTACATATAAAGCCAACCCTGTGTAATTATGTTTTATTAGTTTGCATTATTACAACATATAGGCTTAATCCCTAACCCCTAACATTTACTCAGCAAACCAAACTGGCCCCGTGTTGACTGACAGCGGTCACAGCCACTGCTGGATTAATGAGCCATTTAGCCAGCCATTCACAAACCCCGGGGCTGGCCTCCTTGGTCATGCATCAACGACGGCAACTGCGAGTTGTTTGGCAAGTTTGCCATGGCAACATAAAGAGCGCTAGAAGAGAACTTGGGAGTTGGACAAGCATGTCTGGAAGGAAGAGGAACCGCCTGGGAGCAAAGACAAAAGTCAGTGGTGCTGCCTTGAAAAAGGTCAGCAACACTTAAGGTCAGTATTTGACCTTTAAGGTATGTGCTGGATGTTTTCCCTGGAGATGCTGACATTTTATTCCCCCACGGCACAGCTGTGGAAGACGACAGCTACAACAGCTTGTGAGATATGTGCAGGTATTTTACCGACATAGCAACATTTCTCTGTTGCTGCTGTTACAGTGACAGTATTCTGAACTCGATCATCTTCGATTACAAGTCAGATTCATCATCAGCTGTATTGATATCGTGGAATAACATGGTGGTATGTGACGTTCAACCTCAATCCCGCTCTATTCCAGGAATCTTTCTCTCATGCATGCGAGTGTTGCGTGAGGACCACACACACAGCAGAATCCCACACCTCCACTTTAGGTGAAGGGTTTATTTACACGGGCACTTCATATGTCCTCCCATTGGAAAGGGAATACATCTGAAAGCAATTTCTTTAACGTTTCAGTTTACAGCTCTTGTTTCCAGAGAGAGGGAGATCTCCTTATTGCTCTTGAAAGCTACATAAAGAGATCTGGGACATTCTCATGGCAGTCAGATGTTAAAAGTGACGATCCAATTCAACTGAAGGCCCCAGCTATAGAAACAGACCCTCTGACACATTGGAAAATATTTCCCCTTGCTCCTCACTCCGCCCATTTTTCACCCTCTACCCACTGTTCACACACACACACACACACACACACACACACACACACACAAGATTTGGAATTGTGATCACCACTTTCCATGAACTTGACAGAGTCGTTATTCAAGCAAACTTGCACATAGAAGCCTCGATTCACCGGCTCTGCACATTCCTCGCGGTGGGTCAAAAGGCCGCTCATTCCTCCGTTTGGAAACAGAGCGGCTATTTTGGAGGTGCTCGGTGCACCTTATTAGGGGTGTGAGATCTACGAGCCCGCAGTATTTATCGCACCCTCTTGACCACATGGGATTCAGACCACCGCTGTATATTACACCACTTAAACCACTTCAGGGAACGTTCATATTTGAAAAAAATCCATTTAAAAGTAAAAGTAAAACAAGTAAAACAAAAGTGTAGAGAATAAGAGAGAACAGAACAAAGTGGTACCCAGAGAGCAGCATCCTTGGGTGTATTACATATTGACTTAACTGTGTCGTTTTACTAATTGGGACTATAACTGACGACTTGCCCTGTAGTGCTGGGAAGTTGGCCTACATATTAGCCATATCCTAATAACATGCTCCCTCTTGTATTGCAGTTTGTGTTCTTAATCTTTCCCATCTCAGCCTCAGGGATCAAACCTTGTAGTTAGGAAAGGACTCCTGGTATGTGAAACCGATAAAGAGTCCAGTCCTGTTATATTATTGGACTGGTCCGGGGCCACCTGCAGAGATCAGAACTGGCCCCCGCCCATCACACAAATGACCTCGGCTCTGGGAATAGGTTGCAGCCGTGAAAACCTACATCTGGGTTTCACGGCTACGTCTACGTCTGCCTGCCCTACCGACGCGCCACTCTGCAGTTCCCTACAGATGTGACATGTCTACCTGCTTCACAGTCTGAAGATGACCGGTGAGAAAAGCTGTCTAGACTTAATTGAGTTGTTCCAGCTAAGGTAGATGTGACCTACGACTCAATGTTATGCTGGGATTGGGTGATGTGTCTGCTTGTGTAGCATATTTAAGCAAGTCCAGATAGATTTTCACCGCCTGCAAATACACAAGCATGGACCGTAGATCATAACGGGCACATACTGCAGCGGTGACCCGGCAGATATCTTGTTGACCGTTCGCCCCCCGACACGCGCGTAGATACACAGGCTCCGCCTCATATCACTTGAGCAGTGAATCTTGTGGTTCTTAAAAAACCACACGGTGAATTTCGGACACGTCTAGAGGGGTGTATTTATAAGTCGCGCGCCCAGCCTGGCATGCCTCGGATGCTTTGGGTGTTACCAGAACTGCCGCCGAAGGCCAACAGCATTCCTAAGGCCGTCAACATTAGACGCAAAAAAGAACTCGCTTTGAAAAAAGCTCTTCTGTGATCTACAATCAAATATATCCATCCTCACACATTGTCCTCAGAAATCTGTTTTTCTTTAAACTAACAGCTGTGCCGGGATTGGCTGTCCCTTGTTGGCATTTAAAGTGACTGGGCGTGTCCGCCATGGTGACTGACATGAGGATACACCAGGTCACAAGGGCAGCGCCTTCCTCTTTAGCATGTCCAGAAAAGACTGGCATCGGCTTTCCCTTTTGCGCACACACACACACACACACACACACACACACACACACACACAGACATTTAAACAGATTTGGCTGCAGTCCCACTTTATGCACAGTTTCCATTCCTCTATCCGCTGATACAAATAAAACCAACATCCAGCTTATTTTTAGTCTCCAAACGTTCACTAAAATATCAGTCTAATGCAAGACAAAAGCTCGAGGCTTAACAATTTAAAATCACTTCTAAAACAGAGAGAACACAGAGGGGGATGGTATGGAGCTGGCATCGTCTAGACTGGGCTTAACTTCCCCGGGCTTTTGTAATGACCAAAAAGATCCTTACTGTTGTTAACTAAAACCAGGAATATCAGCGATATACCTGAGGGAGGCAGATCCTAGCCAGATGTGCTGATAAGGGGATGAACACAGTTAACAACGCCCGCTTTTAATCAGGCTTCCAGATGTCTGCATTCATTGGCCCTCTCTCTAATAAAGGTGTTTCAGCTGGGCTGCAATAATCAGAGTGTAGCTGATTTTTTCAGGGGGGGGAGGGGTCTGTGTAACAGTGGACTAGATGCTATGCTGACTACAATTACTGGCTCCAAGTCCGGTTTGGCTCTAAATCCCCCATGCAGCACAGCTACAACCTTCTACCAAATATTCAGACAAAGCAGCACACAACATATTTGGGGTTTCTTTAAGTGCCACAGTTTGAGCTTATTAAAGACCATCTATAAAAACGTCAACTATTCTGTGGGAGAAACTGTTTCAAACAATGTGATTTATATCCAACTGACATGGAAAATATAGATAAGCTCTCCTCTGATGTGCCACTCATTGAGGCCCATCCCTAGAGCCGGCATTCATTGGAGCGAGTGTGCTGTTCAGTTCCCAAGGGGGTTGCCTCCTGCCGAGAGAGAGAAACAGAGAAGAAGAAAAACCCACATATCCTCCTGTGCTTCTTATCTAAAGCAGGCCACAGAGATCCATTAGGACGATAGGGGGAAGAGACAATAGCGAAGAAGAGGAAAGAGAAAGATAGAACGATGGAGGAGTGATCAGACGAGAGAATAATTTGCCGAAGAGTCTAGGGGGAACAATAACGATGGGTCATCACATACCTATTGGGGTTTCCTAATTTTGAAAATGAAAGAAAATGTGATTGTTTTTTTTTTTTTTCCCCAATGAACCTGTTCTGAATATAAGCAGGCCATGAAAACTAGTTCATTGGTGTTATAGCTACTGAGCTGTTGGCACAACTGAGAAAACTCAGTGTGAGCAGGAATTTGCCTCATGAAATGAAGTGTTATTGTGCTGCAACTCAAGTGAGAAACACCAGCATAAATTCATACTTTCACCAACCTAATAGCAAATAATAAAATACCATACAGTGTGTGTGTGTATGTGTGTGTGTGTGTGTGCTTGCTAAATGTATGGTTTTGATGTGACACATTACACTGAAATATGGATATAATATAGATGAATATATATCTTTAAAATGGACTTTGCAAAGGTTCTATGAGTTAAGAAATGTATTCAGCATGTAGAGGCACCAACAATACACACTCAGCTTCTTTGGGTGAAAATTCAAATGTAAATAAATGGTTAGTTCTGAGGGAATCTATGGTGGGCTCAGTAGTGGGGCTCCATTATGGGAAATGCATTTATGACATCATAAGACATTCTGATGTCATAAATAATCTGAACATTTGGGGTTCCAGACTATAAATATCTGCAGTTTTAGGTTTCTAGAACACTCCAGTACAGATTCATAAGGAATAAGGTAAGGTAAAAGGTACGGTGAAGGCGAGCTACATACAGAGCACGTTGGAAGATAAAGTGGAAGAACAGGAGATAAAGGAGAGAATGGAAGTGGATCAGGAGATGAGGGAGCAGGTGGAGAAAGAATACGAACAGAGGTTCAAGGACAAGGAGCAGGAGATGAGGGAGCTGGTGGAGGAGGAATACGAACAGAGGTTCAAGGACAAGGAGCAGGAGATGAGGGAGCTGGTGGAGGAGGAATACGAACAGAGGTTCAAGGACAAGGAGCATGAGATGAGGGAGCTGGTGGAGGAGGAATACGAACAGAGGTTCAAGGACAAGGAGCATGAGATGAGGGAGCTGGTGGAGGAGGAATACGAACAGAGGTTCAAGGACAAGGAGCATGAGATGAGGGAGCAGATGGAGAAGGAATATGAACAGAGGTTCAAGGACAAGGAGCAGGAGATGAGGGAGCAGGTGGAGAAGGAGGAATATGAACAATGGTTCCAGGACAAGGAGCAGGTGATGAGGGAGCTGGTGGAGGAGGAATACGAACAGAGGTTCAAGGACAAGGAGCAGGAGATGAGGGAGCAGATGGAAAAGGAATATGAACAGAGGTTCAAGGACAAGGAGCAGGAGATGAGGGAGCTGATGGAGGAGGAATATGATGAAAGGTTCCAGGACACGGAGCATGATATGAGGGAGCTGTTGAAGGAGGAATATGAACAATGGTTCCAGAACAAGGAGCAGGAGATGAGGGAGCTGGTGGAGGAGGAATATGAACAATGCTTCCAGGACAAGGTGCATGAGATGAGGGAGCAGGTGGAGGAGGAATTTGAACAAAGGTTCCAGGACAAGGAGCAGGTGATGAGGATGACAGAGGACTGGAGAGAGGCAGTAAATTCCAAACTGACGGGTGAGGATCAGAGTGAAATGGATGAAAAGGAGAAGTGCCTTAACGAGGAAGCACCGAAGAAGCATAAGAGCCGGAGCAGGCGCATTATTTCATGGGTGAATAAACGACTGAGACGCTCCCACCGCACGGGCTGCGCTCAGGCCACCCTACCATAACCCTGCCTCACCACACCACACCTCACCTCACCACACCACATAAAACCTACCCTACCCTAACCCTGCCTCACCTCACCTCACCACACGACATGAAACCTACCACACCACACCTCACCTCACCTCACCACACGACATAAAACCTACCCTACCCTAACCCTGCCTCACCTCACCTCACCACACGACATAAAACCTACCCTACCCTAACCCTGCCTCACCTCACCTCACCACACGACATAAAACCTACCCTACCATAACCCTGCCTCACCACACCACACCACACCACACCTCGCCTCACCACACCTCACATGACATAAAACCTACCCTACCCTAACCCTGCCTCACCTCACCTCACCACACCTCACCTCACCACACCTCACATGACATAAAACCTACCCTACCCTAACCCTGCCTCACCTCACCTCACCTCACCACACCTCACCTCACCACACCTCACATGACATAAAACCTACCCTACCCTAACCCTGCCTCACCTCACCACACATGACATAAAACCTACCCTAACCCTGCCTCACATAACATAACATAACATAACATAACATAACATAACATAACATAACATAAAATCTACCCTACCCTAACCCTAAACCTAACCCTGCCTCACACAACATAACATAACATCTACGCTACCCTAACCCAACGCTGCCTCGCCTCAAGCTCAGGAACCTCTAGTATGCTCACTTCCATTCTCCACTTCAACCTGCCTCTCTGTGCCTACATCAGATTGCTTTGCAGTCCATCCTCCAGCTCCACTTCAACCTGCCTCTCTGGGGCCTACACCAGTATGCCTTCCACTTCCCAGTTGGAAGCAAGAAGGTCCTGGGTTTGATTCCCGCCTGGGGCGCTGTTGAGTCTGGGGTGCCCAGGTGGGTTATCTCCCGGGCCTTTCTGTGTGGAGTTTGCATGTTCTCCCCGTGCTCACGTGGGTCTCCTCCTGTAAAAAGAACCCCATCTAAAAACATGCAACATCCAGTCCTGTCCCTGACGAAGACGGCGACGTACACCTGGAATTGGTCCCCGGGCGCTGGTGTTGGCGGCTGCCCACTGCTCCCTGGCTGTCCTTGGAGGAAGGTCGGCAGGGATGGGTTAAAAAGCAGTATTCATTCAACTCGGACACTCTACCCTGCATGTGTGTGTGTGTGTTGTGTTTGGCGGCCACTTCGCCCCTGCATGTGTTGTGGCAGATCAAAGCGTCTGCCAGTGGGGAAGGGACTACATCCCCCAGCATGCCACAGCCGGACGGCCATTTTGCCCCAGCTGAACCGCATCCCGATCAGCCAGGTGGGAGCTGATTAGGGAAAGCTTAAAAAGGGGAAGGGGCAGTCCAGGGGGGGAGAGAGAGAAAAGACTGAACAGAGCGAGCAGCCAGGGAGGCTGCTGGAGAGCCCCACACAAGCTAAAGTGTTAAATTCATTTATGATTTGTCTTTTGTGTAAGTTGCACAGTAAACTATCATTTCTGTTGGAAACTTGCCTCCCGTGTGATCTGTGCCATGAGTGTGCCCTCAGATTGGACCTGTGGCACCCGGCTTTTCCCCCAGGGTGCCACAGTGTGTTCGATGTTGCAAATAAAGACTAATCTTAATCTTAATCTTAATCTTAAACTGCTCCTCAAGACCAACAACACCTACAACTTTGTCCTCCAGGCAAGATTGTCCTGCATTACAGGTATTATAACAAATGATGGAAAAAAACAGTATTATTCAAAATAAAGTAACATTACCAGTAACAATTGTAATCATCCAGAAAATAACATCTTCCAGTGCCTTCATCAAAACGTCCTTGTTATGGTTCCTTGAGTAACTGAGAATGAGGGAAATATATGCATTATCGAGTAGGGCCGACATATATATATATATATATATATATCGGTCAGCCGAAAGGGCTTATGTTGCTTATGTTAACCTAAGACACTCCTCCCTACCAATGTCACCCCTGAATGTGCTTTGTTATAAAATGCCAGAGTATGTATCGTCTACCATCTTTGCCACAGGGCTCCACTCAACGTAGGAGCCACATGCTGCCGACAATCCCATCCTAATGAGCAGACCTAGCCAGCAGTGCAAGGTAATTATGACGGGCCCCAGTGCACGCTACTCATGAGGCACGTAGCTATTTTACCAACAATATGACACTGGTTGTCTATGGGAAGCCCTTAACCTGAATTGATTTTAATGGGTCATTTTGATCCAAATATGTTTTATTAATTCTAATGTTTTAGTGTCCAATGGTTTTCCACCCTGCCAAGAATAAACATCGGTGGGAAACACTCAATACTTTTAATTTTATGGATTTTTTTAAGCATGAAAAAGGTCAAATTTAAAGCAGAAAATATTGGTATCAGCCTTCAAAGACCCGTATCGGTCAAGCCATAAATAAATTGACAGGTGTTGAAAGAATTGTATTGCCATTTCCTAACAATACCAGCTTATTGACTAATGGACCAAAGAAACTAGGACATAAAATAAAGCTAGAATGGTCTGTCCTAAAGATGTTTGACCTGACTGACTCCCTTTTTGTTGCATTTAAAAGGGTCTACAACAGAGTCTGTACCGGCAACACTGGAATAGTGAAGGTGGCAGGAGCTTTGGCTGCACCGGTGTCCGTTTAGGATACGTCACTGGATACTACATCCATAGGTGCTGACGGAGGAGCCCCGCCAGAAAGGATGGCACTTGCATTTGGACATTTGGACTTAATAAATTGAATGGAAGTCAAAAAACATGGTTGTTGTCATAAAATTGACCAGAAAGAGCCATGCTGAGTGTAAACACATCACACAGATTGCTGGGGCCAGATGTATAAAACTCTGTGTAGATTTAGGTGTAGAAATCTGTGTACGCACAAAACAGGAAACATGCACACGCTCAGATGTATAAAACCCCACGTACGTCTGTTCCCACGTGTTTTTTCTTCATACATCTCAATCATCCTTAAATTGTGTGCACGTGCACAAGCCTTCTGACCATGCCCACACCCCCAACTGCCTGGTTTGCATATAAAGGGCCAGCATGTAGTTTAGTTTTGAGGACAAACGGCGGAAGCATTTAAGAAGAAATAGAAGAAAAGAAGCGCAATTTTACGACTGAACTTGAAATAATGGTTGATCAAAATGACAGAAGAAAACGCGTATTATTTAGAAGCCTAAGCTCTGGCATTACCAACCAAATGAAACAAGTTGAATGGCAGAAAGTAACCGAAACCATCTCCCTTTTAAAAGCCCAATGCAACGCTCTACCACAGAGCGCACGGCTGGTCACCACATTACAGCGTCTGTGGCTCGGGGGGTTTGTAAATGGCATAAGTAGCCATGGCTTCAATGCATACCCATTGTCATCTGAGGGTATCAAATATTATATACATAAACAATATTATTACATTTGGGAAACCGGACATCGCTGCAAATTGCATTTTGTTTGGCCTGTTCAGCTGCTGTGTGGGAACCTGATCTATTACTCAAAGAAATGATGCCACCCCACGCCATGGGCATGACCCGGCTCAGGGCAGCTCAGGATATCACGGATCTGTCCGCAAGCTTCAGCTGAAACGTCCCGTCGCTAAAAACACGATTGTTGTCAATACCTGTAGATGGACGGGGATGGCAGGGTTTCTCCGAGAGTGCCGTTCCAACACATGGCCCAGTTCAGCACACAATTCAAAGAGAACAGCTCTTGGAAATCCAAAGCGGCGCATTAGCCAGTCAACATCATGGGCCAGAAAATCAGTACGGTCTCTGAAGACTCGTTCTCGCCTAAATTGCGCAATAGCAATATCTTCCAGCAACGCCAAAGCAGCCATTGTATCATTTGGCACAGCCATTACGCACGGCTACAGCCTTTATATAGTGTAGGTTATTCTTACTCCCCAATAATACAGAATAATAATCTTTATTTATATAAAGATCATGTATTTATATATAAAGATCATTATCATTATAATTCTTATAATGCATAGTGACAAACATATTTACTCAAGATAGAACGAAATGAAGGCTTGTCAAAAAAGATTGTTAACCACTCACTCATTACTGCTATGTAATCATAGTGAAGGTTTTTTTAATCTATAGATTACATCCTAACACAATGTAGTGAAAGAAAAAAGCTCTAAATAAAATGTCACCCAAATTCACACTTTTATTATCCTTTTTTGCCAACTCGCAACAAAAAATGCGTATGGTAGGCATGGTGTGAAGGATGCGTACCGGTACGCACATTCTCGCCGCCCGTGGATTTTTATACATTTGGAACCTGCGTGGTTTATACATATGGCCCCTGGAGTCATACTTTTAGACATTAACTTAATTTTTGAAGGGATGTCAAATCAACTCAATAAATAATAAAACCATGGATTCAAAATGTGTATGGTACATCTTCACATCAACCATTCGTTAAGGGTCATTTCAACATTTTGTGATAGAAGAAGATTGAACATTTTAAATATTGAAAATAAAACTAACTGCAACCAGGGGTGCCGCGAGGAATCTTGGGCCCCCTGACATCCCTGGCACGTTACATGGCCCCTGCAGTCCTGGGGGTCCCATGAATCATTCCTGGCATACACTCCCTCACGGCACCCTTGACTGCAACCTAGGCAGCGCTTGGCCTGTCAATCCGTTGGACGTTAATCTCCAAACACTGACTTTTCCTCTCTGTGACGTTCAATCCCCATCGGCTGGACCTCCTGTTCCTGTTTGAATCAGACCAAGCCTGCTTATTCTGAAGCACCCTGTGCACACTTTTCATAGCACCAGCAGGTTGTCGCTTTTAAAAGGAAAACTTGCATCTTGTGTCAGGCAGACTCATCCACCTTTGACACATATGGACACACACTTTGACCGTCGGCTGTCAAGACCGGGTCGTTTTATTGTGCTGTGATGTGAACAAAGCGGCATTCTGAACGGTTAACTCTCCACTCCTGCCTTAGTCCCTGTCTGTTCACAACACCCAGACAAATGAGAAAGTAGAGACATTTCAAAAAGTCTGATGGTGGCCGGCAGGAAAGACTGTAGTAACTCTCTGACGCACCGTGGTGGGATCAGTCTGTGGCTGAAGAAGCTCCACTGCTACATAACCATGTCATGGAGGGGCTGTGAGACATTATCCATGATGGCCAGCAGTTTGGCCAGCATCGTTCTCTCTGCCACCACCTCCAGGGTGACTGGTACAACATATGCAGCAGCGAACTGCAGACAGTACTGTGCAAACGTTTTTTGTTTTCTGCATTGGTGTTTTACATTATTGCTTTGCATTTCTTTATTTTTTTCTTTATTTTTTCTTCACTTCAATTTTCTTCTTACATGTGCCAAAGACTTTTGCACAGTACTGCATGTTGGAGGACTAGTATTTTTATTTGCACATCACATGAATAATAAATGTGTCTTAATGCAATTATGAAAATACTGATTTGACTTGAATTTAATGTGTGTGTGTGTGTGTGTGTGTGTGTGTGTGTGTGTGTGTGTGTAAGCAAAAGTATAAGCGGTATGTGCTGTGTAGGGGGTTACAGTATAGCCCAGGATGCCCCATGACTTCCCCTCTTTGACATGAGTGTTTTATGTGCAAAGTTGAGGAATTTGCTGCACCGGGCCTCGGAGTCAGGAAATGAGATGTTAAGAAACACAATTTGCAGCTTTTTTATGCTTTATGTTTTTTTTCTACTTTTCAGCTCGGCTTGGATAGGAAGAGCAGGGTCAGAACGAAGACCGTGTGCCAAGTTCTTTTACAGTAATGCACATTTTGTTTCTAGCAACGTAACCCGACTCTCAGACAGAGTTTATGAAATATAATATAAGTCCTTCTCAAATAGTTTTCTGTCTTGGCTGGTGCCCCTGGACAATCATCATCATAAACAGGTATGGCATGTGGATGAAATATGTTGACACTAATGCACCCTGAAAACAACAATCATGTGGGGAAACATGAAACAATGCATCTTATCCTGTTCACAGAAAAGGGCAGGATGGCTACAATGGGTCCATATGGATATGCTTAGCAGGGAGAGATCACCTCCAGTCTAACTAGAGAGCAGAGTAATTGCAAACAGCCCAGCTTCTTGGCATCCTCTTTCTTCCCAAACAATGGAATGGAGTAATACAGTATCCACCCCTCTGCAACCCAGCTACTGTTCACCTACTGGCATTTGATGACATGTTATGAATCATATTATTTCATCTTGACAATAATCACAAGGAACCGGCCATACAGAAGTTAACCAACATGTCTGCAGGAGGAGACTAGTGATAGACCAGCTAAACAATGCTAGCCTTTGTAGCTGTCGGGGGCTAGCTGCTGCCCTGTCTGCTCCTCATTACTGCTCTAATGATAGACCAGGTAACTGAAGCTCAGTCAGGAGCCCAAATCCAATCTCTCTGTTAGTCTATGTTATTCTCTCCATCTCTCTTCTCAGGTCTGCTCTGTGTCTCCTTCCACTCTTTTTGCTCTTTCCTTTCTGCCTGTCCTCTTCCTCCTCCCCTATGTCCTTCCTATCCTACCACCCCCTTGACCCCCCCCCCAATCTCATTCTCTCTACCTCTTGTCTGTCAAACATCAACATATTCTAGATACCAAAAGTAGACCATCCATCTTCCTCGCCTTAACCCCTACTCTATTGTTCTGTCCTCTAGGATCCTGCAGCCCAGACCTGGGCCTGTCCTGGCTGTGTGCCAGAGCTGGCCTGCCTACCGGTCACCTACTGTATGTTTCTGAAACAGTCCCAAAAGCTGCAGGGGAACAGGAAGAGGGGGACCCCGCTCCACTGTCAGTCCCACATATGAACTATAGGGGGTGGGAGAGTGGGCGAACCGAACAGATCCCTCTGACTACATGGGCCAGTGAGTCTGTCAAACAGCAGTGCACTGATAAACTCAACACTCATCTGAAATCTGCAGAATGGACTCTCCCCAATCTACTCTCCCCCGGTGGACCTGTCGGACAGTCCCCTACCTGTTTCTTCTCCCTGGTCTCCCAGCCTGACCTCTCCACCTGCCTGTTTTCCCCTGGCTTCTCTTCCTCCTACTCTCCCTCACTCTTTGCATTCCCTCCCCTGCCCTCCTCTAACTTCATCAGCTCATCGTTTTCTCTTCAGCCCGTCCAATGATCTCCACTTCCCTCCCTCCTCCTACAATTCCTCCCTAAAGGAGGTCCCAAACAGCTCTTAGCCTCTCCCAACCCCTCATGTTGCAGCCACTCCTACAGGATCCTCTGCTGCAGACTGGGACGGCGAGGAGGAAGCGTTCCATTGCGAGTTTATAGTGGAGTGCGAAATAAGAAGTTGTGTCACCGTAGCGGCTCCATTGGACTAAGATGAATTTGAGATACACGTACTTTTGGCCGTGCATCAAGCAAGCAGTCACACCTATTCCCCCCCCATACATAGTAGACACACACGCTAGCACAGCAACAGCAGTGGGTGACGGCGGTATGATATCAATTTGCAGGGTGGGAGAGAGTCGGGCGGGATCATCATAACAGCAGAGACATTTTCCCTGCTCAGCATTGGCAGACAGACATAACCTGGGTGGTGGTGGTGGTGGTGGTGTGGGTCTGGACTGGTCAGACAGCAGTTCTTTGTTTGCTTTTACAGACAGGGGGCACTGGGCTGCCATGCTGACTCCTCTCTGCCCCGATGCACCGGCACATCCACCACACCGCCAATAATGACGTGAAAAGCATGCATGTGAGTCGCGGCTAATAAACGGCATATAATAAACAGTGTAATAGCAACTCCATCATAACAGCAAACCCTTACGCAAGAGTTCCCCCATCTGCAGACCTTCTAAGGACAAGAGGAGACGGTGTGATTTATTTCCTGTGTGATCATTTTTATTGCACAGGTCCGGTTCACATCAGCACCGCCGAGCTCTTGCACCACTCTGCCACATTCTTCACTGTCTGGTCACTGAGCAAGCTATGCCGAAGTACTGCAATTGTGGGCAGTGGGCACTGTGTGTGTGTGTGTGTGTGTGTGTGTGTGTCTATGTATCTGTGGCAATAGTAATCGCAGCAGCGTGACATGCGGGCTAACAGGCCTTGCCTCTGAAAAAAACAGTAACATCTGTTCTCTAACTGACCAATCAGAGATGCTCACACAGAAAGGAGGGTTGAGCCATCTACGTTACTGTACCTCACTGATGTGTGTAGTATGTGTAGTACACAGAGGTCAATGTACACACTGAATGAAGTGTGACTTAGCATGGTTGTGGCAAGGTGCCACATAACCGGGGTCCATGACAGACAGAGACATAGGCAGGGGAGAGTTAATTGGCCAGCAGGGCCGTTTTATTCACCAACAATCAATAACCCGGCCCCGGTGTTGACGGCAGTTGGTAGCGCCGTCTCCCTCCGCCGACGCACCTCAGTCCTCCCCGGCGGGTCAGCCGCGGAACCCCAAAGCCGGCCAGCCTGCCAGGCTTGCAGGGGCATCCCGCCCCAACCCCGACTGTCACCAGCTCTTGCAGGCGGCTCCCGACTGCACCCCCGAGGACCTCCGTCGGTCGTCGCCGCGGAGGGAGACGCCGCTCTCCCACTCCGTCCCGCAGCTCGCGCCCTCGCCTCCGTCCCGGCACTCCAGCCGCGGACCCCGCTCAGACGCGGCTGCTGCTGGCTCGCTCTCCGCTCCTCCGGTCTGCCGGCCCTCGATCCTCCCGATCGCCGCCGGCTCCTGCATCCACGCCGCCAGCCTCTCACACTGGCGCGTCCCTCTCGCTCACACATCCACACCCAGGTTAAAAAGGCCCCAGCTGCAATCAGTCCCAACTGGCTGCAGCTGGTACCGGATCCAGGAAAGGAGCAGTCCACTAACTCACCTCTCTCCTGGATCCAATTAAGCCTCCCCCCACCCTCCCTCCAGTCCGCCACAGGTTTTATCTTTTTCAGCTTGTCCATTAAAAATAATCCTTGTTGTTGCAATATTGGTCCATTTTTCGTAGCAGAACCTCTCGACCTCAAGAATCCCAAAGCTTTTTGCACAGAAACATACCACTTTTCATTCAATCTCTTATTTCTTAGTCTACTCCTGCTGTCCTACATGATCTCTGTGCCAGTACAGGGGAAATATCGCAACTTGTTTGGCCAAGTTACGATGCACCGTTGCCAACACTGAAAATATGTTCTTCTATGTGAGTGTGTGTGTGTGTGTTTGCCAAGACAAGCCTCAAGGAGATTGCGCTCTAATAAACTAAGCCGTGTGATTGATCACGAATCCAATCCTGTGTTGTCTTACATCAGTTCGGATAAGAGCGAAACGCGAGGAAGAGCACGAAATAGATCGCTAAATACTGGAAAAGGCATTTGCGGCCTTAAACAGTTATGACAGGGTGGGGATACATATTGCTTTTAAATGTCACTCTCAGTGTAAGAGGAATACTTTCTTAATCCACGCTGTGCTGGTGGAGATGGTGCTTCATCAACCACAGAGCCAGCTAACTAGTCTAGTGAATGGATGGACCTGAGCAGTAGGTGTGGCTGCCTTAAGGAGCACCTTGCCGCCCCAACCCCACCCTTGTCGTCACATCACTTTCACCATACTGGGTTTACCCACAGATACCGACCCATAGATGGGCCTGCGATCGGTGGTCTCTGCAGCTGTCCAGGGGAGCGCGGGGGTAACACGGGTAAAGAGGGTTTCCAACGTGAGGAGAGTGAAATCCAGTCCGGAGTGCAGCTGTGCCCTGCTATCCTCGACAGCCAGCAACAGCTATGCGGGCACGTGATGGGGGAGAGAGAGAGAGAGAGAGAGAGAGAGAGAGGGATGAGGCAGGGAACGCCGGGAAGGGCCTCCTCTGCTTCCCGCTCTGCTTTGGGAGCGACGTGCAGTGTGGTCGGACGGAGAGGCCCCTCTGGGTGGTCGGCCCCTGCAACACTGCATGGAAAAAAAAAAATCTGTGTTAAACAACTCGAGAGTTCACCACAGCGGCTTCTGTTACACTCAAGGGTAGGAGCCATAGTGGGAGTAGTTGGCAGCGCTCGTGAAGAGGATTAGAGACAGAAGAGACCAAAATAGTGACAAGTGGTAACTATAAGTTGAATATGTTTGTATACAACAAATTCCTGAGCATTCAACTCTGGAGCACTAACTCTACTATATGTGATATTGTGTATTGTATTATTTTTCAACCTATTTGCACAGTACCACAGTGGTTCCCTTGCTGTCCTCCAAGGATCTCACAAAGGGTGAAGAAAGCCCTCAAAGGATTTCAGCTAAAGGAAACATATTAGAAGAGACCCAAACCTCAAGACAGAATAATATATAGTATATAAAGTCAGAAGTACTGTGTTTGAAATGGTGACGTTCTGAGAAAAAAATTGATTTGGACCCACTGGGGTTCAGCAACGATTCGATTTCCAAAAACTGCCTCCGTCCCGTTTCATTGTACTATAATCCAGCCTCAAAAATAACTAATAGTAGTAACTAATAGTACTAATAGCCCACCTTTGGCTTCAGGGACAGGGCGGTGTATTCTCTGCCTCTCGACACCAACCGCTGGACCCCCGGGTGTGACCGGTCCGATCCTGCTTTTGACCTCACTGTCGCCGCCGACGACGACCTTGGCTCCTCCCAGTGAGGTCAATGTGCATTCCCAGCTGCTGCGGCCCGTCCTGTCCACACACACACACAACATGAGGCTGCGTGGCTCCCACCAGGGCTTACTCCTCATGTGTCACATACGCCTGACATGCCAGTACAGTGCATGCAGACATAGGAAACATCATCATAATCACAATTAGAGTGGACTGCAATCAGAGTCAATGAGTTGATACTTGGGGGGTTTGACAGGAGGACGGGAATAGATGAAGAAATTGCCACTTGGAATTCCACTGAGACGTTCCAGCTCTTCTGTCTGTCCAAATAAGGAAACTTGTGACCACATTTGTCGCATACCATATCTATATCCTGGCACCTCTGTTGAATGGATGACATACCAAAGACCCACAGTTTGACTCCGGTAAGCACCATCCTACAGTTTCGCTAGGACCCCCAAAAAAGGCGGGAAAGTCGTTAAAATGTTGTCTGTAGCGTTCCCTGTCTGGGAAGACGGATGAAATTTCTCTCAAGTCAGTTCTTCAAAGAATAGCCCCATTCTACTTCAGTCCAAATTTGAGAGAGGGGAGAACAATTTGAAAGCTTGTGAAGAGCCGTCAACCAGACGCCATCGGCATTTCAGAACGAGGGGGAGGGCGCAGGGGTTGGAAAAATGCCTCTGAACAAAAAAGCCATGGTGTTGAATGCCTCTCTCCGCCTTATAACAGTACATCTGAATCTTCCTTGGCCTTTTGTTTGGCCAGTGAGCTATTAGAGAAGAATTCAGAGACAGGGTGTGTGTCTATGTGTGTGTGTGTGTGTGTGTGTGTGTGTGTGTGTGTGTGTGTGTGAAAGAGAGAATTCAAACTTTACGCAAAAACTTCAGGGTCAATTGCAAACTGTATACTCATACAGGAAAAGATCAAACTACAATGGACAATAGAGCTAATAGCCTCAATTAGACTGGAGAAGCCACAAGAATGAAAATGAAAGCCATTCTCACACTTTTTTACAAGGGTCAGGGTGAGGGTAAACTCTACTCTTCCTCCACGTGAAGAACACTGAAACATTAAAACACTGTAAAAATAACAGTAAATATGCCTCATATGTCTCATTAGTAGCTGCTAAATGGCAGCAGGGTTGCAGAAGGGCGTGTCTGTCTAAGGGCCTAACTTGAGAACATGCCTGCGAATTCATCTGATACCGCGCGTGATGCACTCTGACCTTTGGCAGAGTGCAAAGAGAATGCGTACATACTGCAGCTGCAGCTGTGTACATGCTGAATACAGCGTGTATTGTAGTATGGTGTTTCCCTGCGTCTGTATTTACGTCACTCTCTGGAGCGTCTTCTCTTTATCTGATAAGAAATGACATTCAGTTTACTCGTGCTCGTGCTGAGGCTTTTGGGAAAGGAGGTGAAACACAGATGAGAACGATAATGCACTTCATAGCTTGTTTTCAACTCCAGCCATGCGCCACAGTCAGTAAAAACATACTGGGTAGAGGGGGCAACAAAGCTCTGTTCTGTTAACTACAAAATGCTAACTGACAAGCGTACACTGCGCTCGCACGGCACATGTTTCAGCTCACGCACTTTACTGGCAGTAATTCAAAACCAGGCTTCAAACTGTGAGCAACGCGCTGAGCAAGCCACCAGAAATCCACCCATTTCCTTCAGAGCTGAGTGACCAGGGAAACCCCGGCCGACACGATGCCCGGTCAACAACCTCGTTGGCGAGAGAAGTCGGATATCCACACTTCCTTGTTTCTCGACAGATGTGATTTCATTTCATGGGCAATAGTTCCGCCTGACAAGTGTGAAATCGGCACAAAGCTTTCCAGCTCTCTTTTATTTGAAAGGCTACAGGAATAAAAACAAACATTTTTTTTTTTAGAATAGAGTGACCAATCAACCAGATGCAATGTTGAGACCATAGGTAATATATCAAGAAAACAGATGTTCCTTACACTGTAATTGGAGTTGGAGTGAAAAAAACAAACAAAATGAAGGATCCCAAGGCCACATGGTGTGCCCACACTGCAGGCACATGCAGTGGTAGGACCTCCACGCCAAGGAAGAACAGAGGAGCTGTTCTCTTTCAGTTTTAATGGGTGCAAGCTTCTCCACTTGGACGGCGACCGAGGCCGACGTGCGCAGAAGACTCTTATTAAACATTTCGGGGGGGGGACGGACTCAGTCACAGAGTCCACGGGACCAGCAGTCACAGCACAGCTCCAACCCTGT
>JAXDDX010000245.1:0-50000 GCA_034670405.1 Hoplostethus atlanticus
TATAATTATGTCTATATTATATGTCTATATATACTGTCTATATTACGTCTATATTATACTGTCTATAATATACTGTCTATATATACTGTCTATTTATAATAGTCTATATTATACTGTCTATATCATACGTCTATATTATACTGTCTATAATTACTGTCTAAATATAGCCCTATAATATAATGTCTATAATATACTGTCTTATTATCTGTCTATAATATAGTTATATTATACTGTCTTAATATAGTCTATATTATACTGTCTATTTATCGTCTATATATAGTTCTAGATTCAAGATTCAAGGATTTTTAATTGTCACATACACACACAGGTGTGTAGTGAAATGAAAAGTGGCAATGCTCAGCAGAAATGTGCAAATTAACAGGTTCACACTATTTACAATAGACCAACACAATATTTACAATATTTAAGAGCTCTATATAAAAAAAAACAAACACAATATTTACAATAAGAGCACTTTATAAAAAAATATAGAAAAAAAAGGGAAAATTGTATGTGTAATATAAATTATAAATTATGTGTAGTCTTTACCTAAGTGTGTGTGTGTGCATAAGAGGGGCAGTGTGTGTGTCTTGGTGGGGGCCCTGGTGAGGTCGGAGTTCACAGTCCTGATGGCCTGAGGAAAGAAACTCCGTCTCAGTCTCTCTGTTTTGGCAGCGTGACTACGGAGGCGCTTGCCTGACCGCAGCAGCTGAAACAGTCCGTTGTTGGGGTGGTGAGGATCCTTCATGATCCTGCAGGCTCTGGTTCTGCACCTCCTGGTGTACAAGTCCTGCAGGGTGGGGAGTGTAGTTCCAATAGTGCGCTCAGCCGAACGCACTACTCTCTGCAGAGCCTTCCTGTCCTGAGCGGAGCTGCTGCCAAACCAGGCAGTGATGCTTCCTGTCAGGATGCTCTCTACAGCTCCAGAGTAGAAGGACTGAAGGATCCTCCGGGAGACTTTGAATTTCCTCAGTTGCCTGAGGTGGTAAAGGCGCTGCCTCGCCTTTCTCACCAGAGTGTCAGTGTGTGTGGACCATGTCAGATCTTCGGTGATGTGGACTCCCAGGTATTTATACCTGCTCACCCTCTCCACAGTATTCCCATTAATCCCCAGTGGTGAGTACGTCCTCTGTTGTTGTGTCCTCCTAAAGTCCACAATCAGCTCCTTAGTTTTGGTGACATTCAGGAGGAGGCTGTTGTCCTGGCACCAGAGTGACAGATCAGCAACTTCCTCCAGGTAGGCCTTCTCGTCGTTGTTGGAGATCAGGCCCACCACCACTGTGTCATCCGCAAACTTAATGATGGTGTTGGAGCTGAACCTGGCCACACAGTCATGTGTGTACAGGGAGTACAGTAGGGGGCTGAGGACGCAACCCTGGGGGGATCCTGTGTTCAGGGTGAGGGGGTTGGAGGTGTGTCTACCCACCCTGACCACCTGGGGCCTGGCGGTCAGGAAGTCCAGGATCCAGGCACACAGGGGGGTGTTCAGTCCCAGCTCAATCAACTTGCCAGCCAGTCTGGTGGGGACTATGGTATTGAAAGCTGAACTATAGTCAATGAACAGCAGTCTCACATAGCCCCCCTTCCGGCTGTCCAGATGAGAGAGTGTGGTGTGCAGTACCTGGGAGACAGCATCATCCGTGGATCTGTTGGGACGATAAGCAAACTGCAGCGGGTCCATGGAGCAAGGGAGGAAGGCGCAGATGTAGTCCTTAATCAGCCTCTCGAAGCATTTCATGACCACCGAGGTGAGGGCCACCGGTCGGTAGTCATTCAAGCATGCTGGAGAAGCATTCTTGGGCACAGGGACAATAGTGGATCTCTTGAAGCAGGCGGGGACCACAGACTCAGCCAGGGAGATGTTGAATATAGTGGTGAACACTGGAGCTAGCTGATTAGCACAGGTCTTCAGTACTCGTCCAGATATGCCATCTGGACCAGCAGCTTTCCTGGTGTTCACCCTCGTCAGAGCCCTCCTCACACTGTGCTCGGTCACAGAGAGTGTGTGTTCATCCCCAGCGTAGAACTCACTCCGGTTGCGCAACGGTGATGTTGTTAGCCGGCGAGCTAGCCCCTGTTGTTGCTAGCCTCAAACCGTTTCATAGATGAGTTTTAGGTCCTCCGCTAGGGATGCGTCGGCATCACAATTGCGGGGGGTCTGCCCTGGTAGTCCGTTATAGTCCGTAGCCCTGCCATAGGCGTCTGGTGTCGCGCCTGCTCCATCTGCGACTCCACTCTGTCCCTATACCTCCCTTTGGGCCCCCTTCACCGCCCTTCTCAGTCCATAGGACGCTGCCTTGTGCTCGTCCATGTTGCCGGATTTCAAGACCGGAGTTAAAAAGGCAGCAGGCGGGCGTTCAAAGCGTCGCGGATGGATTTATCAACCCACGGTTTTTGGTTAGGAAAGGACCAAAATTTACCGTTTTGGGGCGATGTTGTCCCGTCTAAATCATACTGTCTAAAATTACTGTCTATATTATATGTCTATATTACTGCTATAATTACTGTCTTTTATTATACTGTCTAAATATAGTCTTTAATATATGTCTATTTATAAATGTCTATATTATAGTCCATAAGTGGCTTTTAAAAACAACTTTTGCCACTGTCCTAGCAGGAGTGAAGTTAGCTTCAAAGCACCATGTGCACAACAAACGCACCGTTTCCTTTGCTTGCTATCGCCGTTTGTGTTCTAGTGGTTCCGGAGGGTTGAGAACAACAAAGTTTAAAAAATAGAAGGTGGTTTGGGATGTGTATGTGTGTGTGTGTCAAAAAAAGGGTGCATCAAAAAGGGATCAAAAAATGCTTCAGTATTAACAACAAAAGGCTTTTAGTAGCAAAATGGTGGCGGTTGAATAACGTCCGCCTCCGCTCACTAGGACGCCCTTTTTCAAACCAAAAAAATTTCCCCATATGGCGTTTTCGTCCGCTTTTGTAAGGGGAGCTAAGGGGAAGGGAATCAAATAAGTCCTCTCAAAATCAAACTCAAAAAGGGGTTTTGGGTTCATAAGGTTTGAAAATCAAAAAACTCTGCTCTTGTCAACAATTAAAAAGATTTGGGTCCGACATCATAATATTTTGTCTATATTATTCTCTTATAATATAGTCTTTAAAATAACTGTCTTATTTTTTGTTATATTATATGTTATTCATATGTCTATATCATACTTCATAATATACTGTCTAATTTAGTCAAAAAAAATACGGGCTATAATAGGGCTTTAAAATACGTCTAATTATACAGTCTATAATAAGTCTATAATATTCATATTATATGTTATATTTTCTGTCTATATCATATGTCATACTACTACTATAATATATGTCTATTAAAATTCTAAATTTTTAGGCTAAATATATCTATAATTACTGTCTATTTTATACTGTCCCCATAAAATGTTTTAATAACTTTATTATTTCTTTTATTTTTAATGTTTTATATTATACGGTCTATAATATACTGTCATATTATACGGTCTATAATAAGTCTATAATATACTGTCTTTTTATACTGTCTATAATAAAGTCTGTAATTTAATGTCTATATTATATGAATTCATACTGTCTATAAAATATTTATATTAACTGTCTATTTTATACTGTCATAATATAGTGTATAATTACTGTTTAAAATTTTAGTCTAAATTATCGGTCTATAATATAGTCTATAATATAGGGGCTATATTATAGTCTATAAAATTGCATAATTGCTAATTATATGCTATTATACTGCTATATCATACTGCTATATCATATATCATAATATACTGCCTATATTATACATTCTAAAATTTACGGTCTATAATATAGTCTATAATAACTGTTATATTTACTGTCTAAAATTTTTCTTATATAAGTCTTATTATACTGTCTATATTATACGTTATATTATACGGTCTATAATAACTGTCTATTTATACGGTCTATAAATTCTCAATATACTGTTATATTATACTGTTATAAAAAGTCTGTAATATACTGTCTATATTATCTTTATCCCTACTGTCTATATTATATCTCTATCATACTGTCTATTTAAAATAGCATATTATACTGTCTAATTTACTGTTATAAATAGTGTATAATATACTGCTATATTTACTGTCTATATTTAAAAGGGCTATAAATATACTTCATTAACGGTTTATAATATGTCATAAAATATGTCTAAATTACTGTCTTTTATACGTCATAATATAGTTGTAATATTGTCTATATTATACTGTCTATATCTACTGTTATATTATTGTCTATATCATTGTCTATAATTTTAGTCATATTATATGTTTTATATTATACGGTCTATAAAAATAGTCTAAAATGTCTTAAAAAATGTCTATAATTACTGTCTATAATAGTCTATAATATTTCCTGTAATATAATGTCTAATTTTTACAGTCTATATATACTGTCTATATTTTTCTGTCTTATTATACTGTCTAAAACATTTTTGTCTATATTTTTACTGTCATATTCTGTTTATTTCTTCTAAAAATAGTCTAAAATTATACTGTCTAATCATACTGTCTATATTTACTGTCTATAAATAGTCTAAAATATACTGTCTATATTATATGTCTAAAATATTGTTATATTATACTGTCTATAATATATCTATATTAATGTCTATATCATACTGTCTATAATTAGTCTAAATATACTGTCTATAATTAGTCTTTAATCATATGTCTATATCATATTCATAATATGTCTTTAAAAATCTGTCTTTAAAATATATGTCTATATCATACTGTCTTTTATTATCTGTCTATAATATGTCTTAATTATGTCTATTTTTTACTGTCTATTTTTTACTGCATAAAATTTGTCGTAATATACTGTCTATAATTTTTCTATATCTTCTGTCTATTTATTTACTGTCTATATATAACTTCTAAAAATTACTGTCATATTATACTGTCTTATCATACTGTCTATATTATACGGCTATAATATAGTCTAATTATATGTCTATATCATATGTCTATTTATAGTCTATAATTAGTCAAAATTTTACTGTCTATATTATACGTCTATAATTTTTGTCTATATTTTATGTCTTAAAATAGTTAAAATTATACGTCTTTATCATACTTCTATTTAATTTAAATTATAATATACTGTTATAATTTGTTTTCTACTGTTATATCTCGTTCTATAATATGTCTATAAAATTGTCTAATTTTACTTTCATATCTACTGTCTATATTATATGTCTTTAATTAGTCTATTATTTACTGTCATAATTTTTACTGTCTTAAAATTTTGTCTGTAATATATGTCTTATTAATTCTATAAACTACTGTCTATATTATACTGTTACATACGTCTATAATATATCTATATTATACTGTCTATATTTTACTGTCATAAAATAGTGTATAAAAAACGTCTAATTTTTACTGTCTATATTATCGGTCTATAATAACGTCATTATACGGTTTATAATATAGTCTATAATTAACTGTCTTATTTATGTCTATATCATACTGTTTATTTTTATTTTTCATATGTCTATAATATAGTCTATATTATAATGTCTATATTATACTGTCATAAATAGTGATAAAATTTCTGTCTATATTATACTGTCTAATTATACGTCTTTTAAAATACTGTTTTTTTACGGGGTTTTATAATTAGTCTATAATATATTCTATAATATACTGTCTATTGATATGTCTATAATATAGTCTGTATAACTGTTATTTATATGTCTATATAAAACTGTTATATTATACTGTCTATATCATACTGTCTATAAATTTTCTATATTATACTGTCTATATTATGGCTTTTAATTTGTCTATATTAATCTGTCTTAATATATTCTATAATATACTGTTATATTATATGTCTATAATATGTCTGTAATTACTTCTATATTTCAGCTATTTCTTTCTGTCTATATTAACTGTCTTTTATTTACTGTCTTAAATAAGTCTATTAAAATTTCTGTCTTATCTACTGTCTTATTATACTGTCTTATTATACTGTTATAAATACTGTCTTATTATATGTCTTATTTTTACTGTCTATATTATACTGTCTAATTTAGTCTATATTATACTGTCTATATCATTGTCTATATTATACTTTCATAATGTCTAAAATTTACTGTCTATATTTTACTGTCTTAAAATTAGTCTATTTTTTACTGTTATATTATACTGTCATTTTAATGCTATAAAACTGTTATTTTTATTCTATAAAATAGTTATATTATATGTCTATATATACTGTCTATAATATATCTATAATAACTGTCTATATTATACTGTCTATTATTTCTATATTACTGTCTATATCATACTGTCTTTTTTAGTCTATAAATATGTCTATATTATACTGTTATATCATCTTTATAATTTACTGTCTATAATATGTCTATAATTACTTTATATTATATGTCTTATATAGTCGTAATATACGTCTTTTTATTCGGTCTTATTTTATACTGTTATATTTTATTCTATCATAGTCTATAAAATTTGTCTATATTTTACTGTTTTAAAAATACTGTCTTTTAAAAATAGTGTATAATATACTGTCTATATTATACTGTTATATTATAGGTTATAATATCCCGTCTTTATACGGTTTATAATTTAGTTATAAAATTTTGGTCTATAAAATACGTCATTGTCGTCTATATTTAGTCTGTAATATATGTCTATATTATACTGTCTATATCGTACTGTCTATATTATCTTTATATTTACTGTCTATAATTAGTTATAATGTAGGTCTATAAAAAAGTCTATAATTGTCTATATTTAACTGTTATAATATATGCATAATATCTGTCTATATTTTTACTGTCTATAAAATGTCTGTAAATATACTGTCTATATTATACAGTCTATATCTACTGTTATACATACTGTCTAATTTTTCTGTTATTTATACTGTCTATAATATAGTCTATAATATCTGTCTAATCATATGTCTATATTATAATGTTATTTATACGCTATAATAAGTTATAATATACTGGGTTTATTATTGCTATATATACTGTCTATAAATTTTCTGTCTATATTAATGTCTATATTATACTGTCATAATTAGTCTATATTATTTGTCTTTTTCATACTGTCTATATTTTATGCATAATATAGCTAAAAAAATACGTCTATATTTTTCTTTATAATATAGTCTTAATTACTGTCTATATTATACTGTCCTTAATACTGCTTTTATATACGTCTATATTATACTGTCTAAATATAGTTATATTTTGTTATTCTACTGTCTATAATAAGTTATAAATAATGTCTATATTATCTGTCTAAATATGTTATATTATACTGTCAAATTTAATTTCTGTCATAATATAGTCATAATTACTGTCTTATTAACTGTCTATATCATCGTCTAATTTTTTCTATTTTTTAGTCTATAATATACGTCTAATTTACGTCTATATTTTATTATTTTTATTATTATATCTTATTTTATGTCTATATTATCGTCTAAAACTGTCTATAATATAGTCTATAATATCTTCTATAACATTGTCAAAATTTATTGTCTAAAATATGTCTTAAAATCTGTTTATATTATACTGTCTTTAAATTTTACTGTCTATAATATACTGTCGTCACCATTCAGACCCGGACCCACACAAGAACCATGTCACCTCTGTATAGTTACCGCCTACCCGGGGCCGAACAAAATAACTGTGTATCGGCGTATTTTTTACTACTCATAGATAGTTGGGCCTCAAGTCTGGACCTCCAGGGCCCGGGTATGTGGTTTTTTTATTTGAAATTTGATTAGCTTTTTTGTCATTGCAGAGTACAAGTCTGAGACAACAAATGCAGTTTGGATTTTTAACCCCGAAGGCAAATAGCAGTAGTCAGAGTATTTACAATGTAAGTGGTAATATTTAATATTAAATAACAGTGATAGATATGAATATGCTAAGATAGATACAGTATGGACAATATTAACAGTAATGAACAGTGAAATGAATACTCTAGATATGTACAGTATAAATAATAATGATATTCTAAACAGGGTACAAAATATATGGTACAAGGGTATAAGTAGTGCAAAAAATATAGATATATAAGCATATAGTGCAGGTGTGGGGGGACTGGGAGGTGGCGGTGGGGGAGGCTGCTGCCATCACCGTGGTGCAGAAGCTGTTCCTGAGAGAACGAAGAGACCTGTAGCGCCTCCTAGAGGGGAGGTGGGCAAACAGTCTGTGGCTGGAACGAAGAGACCTGTAGCGCCCCCCAGAGGGGAGGTGGGCAAACAGTCTGTGGCTGGGTGAGAGGAGACGATGCTGCACGCCCTCCGCAGACACCGCTTGTGCTGGACCGACTCGATGGAGGGGAGTGAGGTACCGGTGATGCGTTGGCCGGATTTCACCACCCTCGGCATTTTCCAACTCCACTGACTGTCCAGACGTGTTCACTGTTAAGTGTCCTCTGGAAACACTTCCGTTGTCGTTTGGCGTAATTGCAGCGCGTTTCTGTAATGTGTTGTGTTGTCTGTAATTTGTTGTGTGTTGTCAAATTGATGAAGATGTTTTCTTAATTTGCTTGTGTTTTGTCTACTTGCATGTGTTTTCTTAAGTTGCAGCGCGTTGAGCTCTCAGGGCCACCGTATTTTTCCACTCTTATAACAACTTTTTTGTGGGGAGGCAAGAAACCAAGAATCCGTAAAGATCTTTTTCAAAGAAACAAAACCAAAGGTGGGCTGGCTCTCCCAAACTTACAGTTTTATTACTGGGCAGCAAACATACAGAAAATAATTTACTGGCTTGAACATCCTAAAACCGACTGGAGGCCAGTTCATGTTTAACTTCTCTTGCAGCATTAGTAAACTCAGTAAGCATTAGTAACTCAGTAAGCATTAGTAAACTCAGTAAGCATTAGTAACTCAGTAAGCATTAGTAAACTACCGCTAGGAAGGCCCAGTGGATCCTCTCTGACCCCAGCCATCCCAGCCACAGACTTTTCACCTCCTACCGTCTCGCAGGCGGTACAGGATCATCCGGACCCAAACCAGCAGGTTCAGAGACAGTTTTTACCTGAAAGCCATCAGGCTACTGAACTGCTGACGCTAACACTGCACACACACCACACACACATACTACAGTAACACAATGGCATACACACACCACAATGATTGGACCCTAACCCCACACACTTGAAGGAAAACTACTGTTCACAGTGTTTACCACTAGTCACTTTAATTTATATCAGTGTTGCATTGCATACCTGTGTTGTCTACCTCTTAGTATTACATTGCGGTGTTTAGTCCTGTAATGTTGCACTCATCGGAGAAGACGACACACCAAGACAGTCCTGGAAGCTAGGGAAGATTGAGGAACTGTATCCAGGCCGTGATGGCCATGTGCGGTCATGTACTGTTCGACTGTGTTGAGGAGACCGATTCAGTTGGTCCAGGTTTTCCAGGTTTTCCAGAATCTTGATTTCTCTCTTGATTTTCTTCTTTTTTACTGGCTGACGGACAGAAATATATATATATCATATATTTGCATAATATCTTAAAACAAGCATATATACGTAGTGTAAAAACATTCTTTACTAGTTTGACTAGCCTATATGAAACCTGTGTGCAGGTACATCAGTTCTTCCTGCAATCTATTTAAGACTATGTAAATCAAGGGTGTCCACCATGTGCCATGGAGGGCCGAGAGTCTGCAGGTCTTCATTCCAACCAGGTGATTCAACCGGTTATCACACCCAACCACAGAGGCGGGACTAATCAGTGAAATCACCTGGTGTAGTCTTTGGTTGGAATGAAAACCTGCATACACTCGGCCCTCCATGGAACATGATTGGACACCCATGATGTAAGTGGACTGTGGTGTGATGCAGCCGACCACCAGCAGGGGGCGCAGCTCCTCTACCATTAGAGACAGGATCACAATGACAATACAGGACAGTCTGTTATAGATAGAAGTGATCAGAATCTGTTACGGATTACAAGAAGCGATCAATGACTTGTGTCAACTGCTAAAGAAACAACAATGAAAAGGTAAAGTTACCAAGGGAACGTTAATGTAACGTTACCGGCAGGTAGACTGGACTAACTCGTTAGCAATGGTTCCCAACCCAGTGCTCACCTGAACCAATCAGGGGCTTCACGTGTTCATGATACTGATTGGTTCAGGTGAGCCCAGCCGGTGCTGAGCATTGGAACCAGCTAACCTTTTTAAGAACCGGCCCACGTTTCCACCATTAAGCTGTGTGTGTGTGTGTGTGTGTGTGTGTGTGTGTGTGTGTGTGTGTGTGTGTGTTTGATAGTGGTGTGCCGTAAATTTGGAAAGTGTGCCACTGAGGGGAAAAGGTTGGGAAACGCTGGGTTAGTGTAGACTAGACTTACTAGTTAGCGGTGTACTAGCGTATATAGTACCTTGAGTATTTTGATGACTACTTTCTCGTTGTTAGTGATGTTGATGGCTTCAAACACCTCGCTGTACTTCCCTCTGCCCAGCTTCCTCACCAACTGGTGGTCATCCTGGTTACTATGGAGACAAGGTATGTGTGTGTTAGTGTGTATATGTGTGTGTGTGTGTGTGTTAGGTGTGTGTCTTACCCCCACTCCACCACATGGGATTCGTAGTCCCAGTACTCTCTGGGTCTCTGTGTGTTGATGTCTGGATAAACTTTGGACCTGCTGCTGGCCGGACTCGACATGACACAACCAGTACTCCCAGTACCTACACAACCAGTACAGAACCAGTACACACAGTCATACCCAGTACACAACAAGTATTCCCAGTACCTACACAACCAGTACAGAACCAGTACACACAGACAGACCTAGTACACGACCAGTACCCCCAGTACCTACACAACCAGTACACACAGTCAGACCCAGTACACAACCAGTACTCCCAGTCCCTACACAACCAGTACAGACCCAGTACACAACAAGTATTCCCAGTACCTACACAACCAGTACAGAACCAGTACACACAGTCAGACCCAGTACACGACCAGTACTCCCAGTACCTACACAACCAGTACAGAACCAGTACACACAGCCAGACCCAGTACACAACCAGTACTCCCAGTCCCTACACAACCAGTACAGACCCAGTACACAACAAGTATTCCCAGTACCTACACAACCAGTACAAAACCAGTACACACAGTCAGACCCAGTACACAACCAGTACTCCCAGTACCTACACAACCAGTACAGAACCAGTACACACAGTCAGACCCAGTACACGACCAGTACCCCCAGTACCTACACAACCAGTACAGAGCCAGCACACACAGTCAGACCCAGTACACAACAAGTATTCCCAGTACCTACACAACCAGTACAAAACCAGTACACACAGTCAGACCCAGTACACAACCAGTTTCCCAGTACCTACACAACCAGTACAAAACCAGTACACAGTCAGACCCAGTACACAACCAGTACTCCCAGTACCTACACAACCAGTACAGAACCAGTACACACAGTCAGACCCAGTACACGACCAGTACCCCCAGTACCTACACAACCAGTACAGAGCCAGCACACACAGTCAGACCCAGTACACAACAAGTATTCCCAGTACCTACACAACCAGTACAAAACCAGTACACACAGTCAGACCCAGTACACAACCAGTTTCCCAGTGCCTACACAACCAGTACAGAACCAGTACACACATTCAGACCCAGTACACAAGTATTCCCAGTACCTACACAACCAGTACACACAGTCAGACCCAGTACACGACCAGTATTCCCAGTACCTACACAACCAGTACACACAGTCAGACCCAGTACACAACCAGTACTCCCAGTACCTACACAACCAGTACAGAACCAGTGAACACAGTCAGACCCAGTACACGACCAGTACTCCCAGTACCTAATCCGATGTGTACCAAACCTTTCCCAGGTACAGATTCTAACATGGGGAATCCAAATGGATGCTTGAAATCCATCCAGGGACAACCTAATCCCTACCGCAGGCCTACTGCACCTCCACAACCGCTATGTAGTACAAGTTCTCTGTTCCAGAGGTTTTAGGAAGCTACATTTTGGAGCATAGCTTCTTCAACCTTTCTAATACATTCACTGAAAATATGGGGATGATTATTTCCCCCTGTCCTGAGTAATGAGGCGTTCAATTATTTCATTTTATGTTCCATTATCTAGTAGGATAGTACCTGTTTCTGACCAATTTCTGACCCAATTTTCAAAATGCAAATATTGTGGCTTTAATTACTGAATTAAGGGTGGAGGAATAAATGTTGTAAACCCCTTACCATGTGTGATTAATCATTATTTGAAGAAGCAGCAAATACTGTGTTAACTTTTCACCGGCTAGCAGGACCAGCGGCATCTAGTGGTCAGAAACAGGTAGCCACTGTGAAAGTAAAGCCCCAACTTTAGGCCAAACAGTTAAAGTTAGTCTCATACAGGGTTAGGGTCACTCATACTAGGACGTTAGTTAGCATGTAGCTTTAACTCAACCTACATTAACAAGGAAACAGGTCGGAGTGATTCATCGTGGCTGACTGGTTTCACTGGTTTACTCGGGCTGACGTTAGCCTATTTTAGCTAGTTAGCTGTCCAACCTAGTGCTACACAGCATGCAAGACAACCTAGCTGCTAGCTTCAGTTTTGTTGGTGTAATTTAATTTGCTAAAGTCTTCATTTGAAAGCCCTCCCTTCATCGTGAAGAAAACTATAGCCGGTATCCTTGTCTAGTTAGGAGCAGGCTAACTCGCTATGCTAATAGAACAGCTTTGCATAGGTTGAAATGGCAGATTGAATTAGCTGTCAGCGCTCCGGTCACCGTCTATTGACCGGAAAGGTGAATGTCCATGACCGGTTTAATACATCCCAATGTTACGTCGTTGGCCCTTAGTTATTTTGTTAATATTGAATAATCCATAAAGCGTTGGACTTGCGCTTTAAGGAGTATTTCGCTTAAAACCATAAAATGAGCTCCATTACTGCTACCTGTTCCAGGAAGTAGTCGGAGCCTACACAATGCTGGATTGCTGTTATTGCAGTAACAGTAGTAAAACTGTAGCTGCTCTGTCTGCTGTCTGGGACCCGCTGACAGGAATTAAACCAACACTGAGAAACAGGAGGATTAAAACGACACTGAAATACCTCAGAGGTTCAGGATGACAATATGGCGACACTTCAGCCGTAGTGATGGCCGATTCGCGAACGAATTGTTCAAAAGAACCTAATCAGTAAAGTGAGTGAGTTGATTCGACTCGCACACGCGACTGAATTGATTCAGCAGCGGTTATAGCAGCGCCAGAAAAAAATTAATTTATTTTAAAAAATCACCAGTTAATTTATTTAAACAATCACCAGTTCATTTATCAAACAACATCTTAAACATTACAAAAACTGTTGTCAATGTATATAGAATGTAATAGATCACTACATTATTACATTGGCCTTTTTCATAATCCAATATGGCTCCTTGATCCGGCGGGTAAGCGGAAGTAGTCTCTCTCGTTCATCGGACGAGAACCGCTGATCCGACTGAGCGGTTCGCGAACGAGAGAGCAGATGAACGAGAGAGACTGAGCGGCTCGCGAACGAGTCGAGAGAGACTGAGCGGCTCACGAACGAGAGAGCAGATGAACGAGAGAGACTGAGCGGCTCGCGAACGAGGGAGCAGATGAACGAGAGAGACTGAGCGGCTCGCGAACGAGAGAGCAGATGAACGAGAGAGACTGAGCGGCTCGCGAACCGTTCAGTCTCTATCGGACTTCTCGGACATCGGACATCTCGCGAACCGAGAGAGCAGATGTCCTAGATGTCTGAGCGGTTCATGTCTGATGAACGAGAGAGACTACTTCCGCGTACCCGCCGGATCAAGGACCCATATTGGATCGTGAAAAAGGCCAATGTAATAATGTAGCGATCTATTCTGCACACATTGACAACAGTTTTTGTTGTTTAAGATGTTGTTTAATAAATTAACTGGTAATTGGGTAAACTATAAGCCAATTAACATTTAACATTGGTCAACAAAACTGTCTCTATTAGAAAAAGAAAGTCAAGAGCACACAAAATAAAATGAAATCAATAGCAATACTCTGTGTAAATACTATAAATATTATTATCATTAACCTGTGATTTAGTTGGCGTTTTACAGTTGGTTACACATCTGGTTTGAAAGGGGTGGCGCTCATGTAATTCCATTACTAGTATAGCTCAGTTAGTAGAGCATCAGACTCTCTTGCTGAGGATTGTAGGTTCAAACCTCACATGGGATGGTATGTTTTTGTTGGTGAATCACAATGAATCGATTCAGAATCGATGCACTTCTATCGGACAGCTCGAAAGAATCGAGTTAGTTAAAAGAGTCGGTCTTCCCATCACTATTCAGCCGGTATAACAGTCTTCCTCCATGCCACTAGGTGGCGCTACAATAGAGAAGTGGCCTCCAGATCATCCAGACCGCTAGGTGGCGCTGCAACAGTGACAATAAGGGGTTTCCAGTGCTACTTTCAAGTACTGTCGGAAAAATCATATTTAGAACTTAAACGTGTGAAACCCATTTACCCCAAAAGTGGTAAACAGGACTGGGAAACATACAATGAAGGGATGTAAAAATGACATTATAATGATAGTATATGAAGATGGAAACATTATTAACATGGGATAGAATAAGTAAATGAGACTTATGGCGCATTCAAGTGCTGTTGGTGGGAAATAATACACAAATGGACCCTGTAATGTATGTTTTGGTAGCTGTTGATGTATTTTAGAAATCAAGCAATCAAGTCATTTATTAAAAAATAAAAATATGTGACACCTAAAAGTTCAACAAAAAGTGAAAATGGTAACATACAACAGCCCCAACTATTTCCAAAGAATGTCAGACAACTATGGAGGATCAGATCTACTAAATTGAAAAATAATTGAATTAATAAGTAAATGCCTCAATAAATAAATTAAATAATTTTACATTTTAAAATTTACAGATAAAGAAATCAATCAATAAATATATGTGCAAGTAATATAAAATTTAAATAAATGTACACATATATAAATTCTTAAATTATTTAGTTGTTAGTCAAGAGTCTAGCTAGTCTAACTAGTCTAGCAAAGCCAGTACAACTGATCTATGCACCCTGATGTCAATCTACCAATGGGAGTTAGGAGACATTGTGACATACTTTTGACACACCCCTCACTATCATAAGGACAAAGAAATACAGAAATAAATAAATAGGGAAATAAATAAATACATACAGAAATTAATAATTAGGGAAATAAAAACATACAGGAGAAGAAAAAAATATAATTTATGTCAGATTTTAGTGTTGTCGCTGTTAGTGGGTAAATTATAAAATATGGAGATTCCTTTCAATATCGGTGCTATAAATATCGGGATTCTAATAAAAACTCTTTGTACTCAGGTATTGAACGTGTGACTACGCCTCTCGGATAAGTCTCCGTAACGGTTATGCTGCTAAAGGAGAATCCCTGCTGTGTACAACGTGTTGAATAAAACCTGTAGTTTCCTGGATTGTTTCACACTGTATTGAGTTCACACTGTATTGCCTAACTTTTTAAAGAGTATTTCATTAAAAGAGTGTTCTTAAAGTACTGCTCAGCTCCCTGTATGGGCTAATGTCATGATCACTTGGGAGGTTTGTTTTAATGAGCCTGAAACCAGAACAAGGCCAACTTCACTGAAACCTCTAATCCCCCTTTGGCCAGTAGCAGCGTCCTGTACAACACCTTGTAAGACCAAATGTTTCTCCTTCCTGCTGGAGGGTTGACTTTAGCCAACATTTCACTGCTGTTGACAGGAGTTTAGCTTTCCTATCCAGCCTGTACTATTCAGGGCTCAAGAAACATCCAAGCCCATGCATTTAAACTGAGAATTCTCTTTCCTCCCTCTCTGGTCGGGGTTCAGATTCAGCCTGCTGGTTCACTTCAACACTTCACTTCAGGTGTGGCTGGACCACACTAACCACTAGGCCACCCTACTGCCTCTGCCACACTACATTATATGATATTAGTTCTGCAGGTTAGCCACTCAGCACCCAGCTTCATAAATCATCATCATCATCATCATCATCATCATCATCATCATCATCATCGTCACCCCCTGACATCAGCTCTGGTTTTGGCTGAACTCCCAGCTGTTTTTTAGAGGCTGTTCAATGTTTGTAGTAGGTGATGAATGTAGTAAATTGGGCACACCTTTTTCCTTCTCTATAATCTCTAATCAACCAGAAGGAAGAGTTAAGTAATGCAAGTGTGTGTTTTGTGTGATAGACCTGGAGAAGGTGTGAAGATGTGATTTGATCATGTTTAACAACTCTGTGTTTTTGGGATGGTTGGATCATGGATGAGATGATGGAGACAGACAGTGGAGAATGCTTTAATTAATCTGGTCTCATCAGAACGGGTTGGTTTGGGTTTCCTCTGCGGCTCCATGCTGCTTGATATCAAACGTTACTAGATATCTTTCATATAGAAATCCTGTCTGGTATGTGGCAAGGTTGCAGAGCTATAATTGATCCTGGTGATGGAGGGCTGAGAGATGAGACTGCAGAGTTATTACTGAGCTGGCAGACAATGAGCAGCTCCTCCTGTCTGGCTAATGTCTGACTACTGTTTGGCTCCAGACAGACCCGTCCAGCCGGCTGCTAACCAGGGTCACATTTAATATCGAATTGCCTGCTAGCCTCACCTCATTGTGATCTAGGATGGCTTGAACAGTTGAAAGCTGTGGATAGCACACTCTTCAGAATAATTAAACCACACATTTTAACCTGTTCACGACTCCAGCACCGCACTGGAAGACAGGAAGGAAGATAGAACAGGAAGACAGAAAACTTCAAGTATGGTTGTTGTAGTTCTTTAGACTTCCTGGTCATTTGATAGATCACATAATACAACTCAAATCCAACCTGACCTTCAACCTCAGGGTCATCCTCTCATTTCAGGTAAAACAGCTGACAATATGCAGTTGAGTGTAAAGAGAGGATAGGTTAAAGGAAAAGACAGAGTCCGATGATCTCCACTAGTCTACTCTGGTCTCCATTAGTCTCTACTGGTCCTCACTAGTCTCTTGTCTCCACTAGATTCTATCAGTGACCACTGGTCCCCAATAGTCTCCACTGCTCTCCACTAATTTCTGCTGGTCTCTACTGGCTCTATAAATCTCAACTAGTCTCTATTGATATCCACAGGTCTCCACTAGTATCAACATGTTTCCTCTAGTTTCCACTAGTCTCTACTCTGTACTGGTCTCCACTTGCCTCTACTGGTCTTCTCTGGTCTCCATCAATCTCATCTGGTCTTCACTACTCTCCTCTGGTCCAACAGACTCCTCAGATCTCCATGAGTCTCCACTAGTCACCTCTGGTCTTCACTAGTCTCCACTAGTCTCCTCTGGTCTCCACTATTCTCCTCTTGTTGCCACTAGTCTTCTCTTGCCTCTACTAGCACCCTCTAGTATCTACTAGTCTCATGTAGTCTCTAGAGTGAAAAGACTGTATGTCTCATGCTTGACAACTGGCTTGGGCAGATTTTTTCATTTTGCAGAGGAAAACACAGTTGACAACCAGTCAGTAGCCACGATGAGGCTGAAGAGGAATGGTTTAAGATTAATCAAACTGAAGCCCTGTGTGTGTGTGTGTGTGTGTGTGTGTGTGTGTGTGTGTGTGTGTCTGTGTGTCTGTGTGTGTGTGTGTGCATACATTACAGTCACACACGCACAGACAGAGAGTGAGATTGACCAGATAGAGATGGTCTAGCTGCTACAATAGTCTTCTGTTACAGATCCCACCTCCCTCCTCTGGGATGCCGGCAGACAGACAGAGTAGGGCTGGAAGGGTGGATGGAGGGGTAGATGGGGGTTAGATGGGGGTGCATGGATAAAGGGGTAAATGGTGATGGTGTACCACAAGGCTCAGTCCTAGATCTGTTGCTATTCACTATTTACTTGATTCCTCTTTGCACATTATCTGTAAATATGAATTTTACGTGTTACGCTGATGATACCCAATTATACATACCCATCAAGCTGGCAGCACGTACACACATGCAACCACCATTTGACCACATCCAACTCGCCTGACCTCTATAAGTAAAAAGAAACAAACTCTGTAAATAAAGTTTACTTACTTACTTACCTAGTTAGACCTGAAAAGTCCCTTGAGTTCATGATAAATGGCTATATAAATATATATACAGTACCAGTCAAAGGTTTGGACACACTTACTCATAGAAGGGTTTTTCTTTATTTTTACAATTTTTGCACTATTTTAGAATAATAGTAAAGTCATCAAAACTGTGAAATAACACAAAAGGAATTATGCAGTGACCAAAAAATTTAAAAAAAATCAAAACTATCTTATGTTTTAGATTCTTCAAAGTAGCCACCCTTTGGCATTAACCAGCAAAGAAATTCCACAAATTAACTTTTAAAGGCCACAATCACTATGTGTGTCTTTAACATGATGATTTAATCATTGTGGTTCAACATTCTCCACCTCTAAAGTCTAAATGAAAACTACTTGTTGGGGGTGCATTTCGAAAAAAAAAAATCTTCTAGATTAAAATGTAAGTTTTGAAAATAAATTCATACACAGGCATTAACTTCTCTATTTATTTGTCTAAGAAACGAATTTCAAGAATTTAAGCATCAAGCCTTTATATCAAAATGTCTTTAAGATCATGAAAAAACAGAAACAGGTGCGTCCAAACTTTTGACTGGTACTGTATATATAAATAACCTTGACTTGATAGATGAGGGGGTAGATGGAGGATGGATGGAGTGGTAGATGGGAATTGGATGGGGGGTAGATATAGGGGGTAGATGTGGGGTAGATGGGGTAAATGGGGGGTGGATAGAACAATAGATGGGGGTAGATGAGAAGGTAGAGGGGGGGTGAGAGGTACATGGGGTAGATTTGGGTAGATGGGGAGGTAAATGTCAGATAGGGAGGTAGTTGGGGGTTGACAGGGGTAGATGGGGAGATAGATTTGTGGGTGGATCTGGGTAAATGGGGGATTGATGTGGGAGTAGATGGGGGTTAAAATATGGGGGGTTGATGTGGGGGTAGATGGTGGTTGATAAATGGGGGTGGATAAGGGTTGATATGGGGGTAGATGGGGGGTTGATAGATGGGGTAGATGAGGGTTGATTTGGGGGTAGATGGGGGGTTGATAGATGGGGGTTGATGTGGGGGTAGATGGGGGTTGATGTGGGGGTAGATGGGGATAGATGGGGTAGATGGGGTTGATGTGGGGGTAGATGGGGTTGATAAATGGGGGGTGGATAAGGGTTGATGTGGGGGTAGATGGGGTAGATAGATGGGGTTGATGTGGGGGCTGATGTGGGGATACATGGAGGTGGATGGGGGTTGATGTGGGGGTAGATGGGGGTTGATGTGGGGATAGATGGGGTTGATGTGGGGGTAGATGGGGTAGATGCGGGGTAGATGGGGGTTGTTGGGGTAGATGGGGGGTTGATGGGGTAGATGGGGGGTAGATGGGGTTGATGGGGGGTAGATGGGGGATTGATGTCGGGGTAGATGGAGTGTAGATGGGGGTTGATGTGGGGTAGATGGGGGATTGATGACGGGGTAGATGGGGGTTGATGGGGTTGATGTGGGGTAGATGAGGGATTGATGATGGGGTAGATGGGGGTTGATGGGGGTTGATGTGGGGTAGATGGGGGGTTGATGATGGGGTAGATGGGGGATTGCTGACGGGGTAGATGGGGTATAGATGGGGGTTGATGGGGTTGATGTGGGGTAGATGGGGGATTGATGATGGGGTAGATGGGGTGTAGATGGGGGTTGATGGGGTTGATGTGGGGTAGATGGGGGATTGATGATGGGGTAGATGGGGTGTAGATGGGGGTTGATGGGGTTGATGTGGGGGTAGATGGGGGTAGATGGCGGTAGAAGCTCTATAAACATGTAAATCTGACCTTACTGGTTTTCAAAGCTGCGCTGCTCGGCTGAATGGAGCTGCTGCCTTAAAAAGCTTCTTCAGCCGTTCAGTCCAACTCTCCTTTTACACTGGAAGCAGAAAAGCTTTCAGACGGCAGACAGAGGAGGCTTTGATAGCAAATACCAAGCAGCTAGAGCTACCCCGCTCCATTATCACACTGGGGGTGTGTGCCCTGTATCTCTGGGGAGGGATGCCATTCTACCTTCCTTTCCTTAACAAAAGTGTGTGTGCGCACACACACCCACACACGCACGCATGCACACACAGACACACAGACAGACAGACAGACACAGACACACAGACACAGACAGACAGACACAGGCAGACAGACAGACATACTGACAGACAGACAGACACAGTAGCTGTATTATTATACGTATACGTAAGGACCTTTGATGTTTCCCCCAATGTCTAACAAGTTTTAACCTTTAAACACTAACAACAACAACAACAATAATAGTAAATCTTTATTTATACTTACAAACGGCTTTAGAAAATGAATGAAAATACATTTTAAAAACAGACACACACACACACACACACACACACACACACACAGGCACACACACACACAGGCAGACAGTTGTTCTGTAAAGCTGAACTGAACTAATTTCCATTGGCAACATTTCAGTCTGATAAAACCACAGACACAAAGATCACATTACAGGATGGACGGGTGGGGGGGTGGGGGGGGGGCGCCTTAAATTAACTATATATTCAGACACTGTTACCAGTACAGACACCAGAACAGACACCAGTCCAGTACAGACAGCAGGACCGGTACAGACACCAGAACAGACACCAGTACAGGCACCAGTACAGACACCTGTACCTGCTCCCCGGACCCACCGACTGTCTCGCACCCTAGTTATCGGCGATTCCATCACCCGTAATGTTAGGCTTGAGTCGCCGGCCGAGGTTTTCTGTTTACCTGGGGCCAGAGCTACCGACATTGAGGCTAACTTAAGGGTGCTGGCGAACAATAGGTTCAGACACAAGGGTAAGAAAGAGGCAAACGGTCCACCCAGTGAGTATAGCAACATCATAGTACACGTCGGCGCCAATGACATTAGGATGAGGCAATCGGAGGTCACCAAGCTCAACATAGCCAGGACATGTGACCTCGCTAGGAAGATGTGTCGGCATCGATTAATTGTCTCTGGCCCCTTATCTTTCTCGAGGGGCAATGATGAGAGTTATAGCAGATTAGTCTCCCTCAACCTCTGGCTGGCGAAGTACTGTGAAGAAAAGGGATTAGTCTTCTTAGATAACTGGCCCTCCTTCTGGGGCAAACCCGGCTTGCTGAAAGCTGACGGCCTCCACCCTAATGGGGTAGGCGCTGCTTTATTATCTAGCAACATAGATAGATGTTTAAGGGAAAGCTGACATCTGTCCGTAGAGCTCGCCGGGATGCAGGTGATTAGAGAACCTGCTAGGCCTAGAAAGGGTGTGGAGTCTGCCAGGTTAGAGCTTACAGCAGAACAGACTGAGACTGTGCCCCCCCCCTCGCCATTTTCTCCCCATATCCGTCGAGTTTTACCAGTCTGCTTTTACTTTATCCTCTGGCAGCGGCACCTCTCGATTTGAAAATTACAGTACAGTCCTTCCAATTAAGACTGTATCTTTCTCCCACCGCGCCCGTCAAATTTCCTACCGACCCACAGTAAATTACAGCAACTTAATTGAAATTCGACCCACGCATACTGCCATTAACATTGATAAAAACTCTAGCAGTATTGAACGCCTCACTGTGGGCTTCATCAATATAAGATCATTGTCAACAAAAGCGTTGCTGATCAATGATTTGATTATTGAACATAATCTAGACATGATGGGTCTCTGTGAAACCTGGCTAAAGCCAAATGAGTTTCTGCCTCTAATTGAAGCCTCTCCCCCAAACTTTCTTAGTTCTCAGGTTGCCCGGGAGATGAAAAAAGGAGGGGGTGTTGCCCTGATATTTAACCCTATCCTTAGTCTTACTCCCAACACTAACAACAAATTTACATCCTTCGAAGTCCTGATTCTGCGCCCTACAGCTACAAATCTCCCATCATTCTACTTAGCAGTACTTTACCGCCCACCTGGGCCCTATTCGCTCTTCTTAGAAGAGTTCTCCAATTTCATTTCGGACTTAGTGACCCGAGCTGATAATATTCTCATTATCGGTGATTTTAACATTCACCTGAATAATTCCACCGATCCTCTCAGTAAGGCCTTCCTAGATCTTATTGATACTTGCGGCCTCACTCAATTTGTTAATGAACCAACCCACCATGGCGGCAACACCCTTGACCTGGTTCTGACCCGTGGCATTCCTGTTTCTGCTTTAGTGGTCTCCTCTTATGTGCCCGCCCTATCTGATCACTATCTCATTAAATTTGAAATCGAATTGATCTTCCCACGCCAAAAATGTGAAGATACTTATATTAGCCGTCGTATTAATGCCACTACGGCCTCATTACTATCTGAAAAACTGCCCAGCTTTCTCGCACCACTCTCTGGTCATGTTGGCTCACTCGACAATTTTGCCAACGAACTAAACGCTAGCCTTACCAACGCGCTTGACTCAATCGCCCCGTTAGTTACTAGAAAACACCACGCTAGGAAGTTTGCACTGTGGTTTGCATCGTGCACTTAAACAAGCCTGTAGAAAACTAGAACGTAAATGGCGATTGACCAAACTCGAAGTCTTCCGGCTTGCCTGGAATGATAGCTTGCTAAATTATAAATGTGCACTCTTGTCAGCCAAAACTGCACACTTCTCTAGGTTAATCAGTGCAAATAAAAACAACCCAAAGTTTCTAATCGACACTGTTGCTAAGCTAACACGGAATCCCTCCCCCTCTGATAGCTTTGTTTTCTCCGAATGATTTCATGTCCTTTTTTAGTCAGAAAATCGCGCTGATTAGAGATGAGATCACCAGTACACTCTCTACTGGCAGTGCCGTCTCACCCCTGAAAAGTCCACTTGGTGTTTCCCGGGCTGAATGTCTTTTCTCACAGTTTGATTTAGTTTCCTTAGACTCTCTCACCAAGCTAACTCTGTCTTCAAAACCCATGACCTGCATGCTTGACCCTCTACCTGCTAAACTGCTTAAAGAAGTATTCCCTATCTTAGGACCCTCCATTCTCTATATGATCAATCAGTCGCTCTCCACTGGCACGGTGCCCTCTGCCTTTAAAACGGCCGTGATCAAGCCACTACTGAAAAAACCGAACCTTGACCCCGAAGTACTTCAGAACTATAGACCAATCTCAAATCTGCCGTTCCTCTCCAAATTACTTGAACGAACAGTAGCCAGTCAACTTACAGATTTTTTGTCAAAAAATAACCTGCTTGATCCCTTCCAATCTGGCTTTAGATCCTTTCACTCGACCGAAACTGCACTCACGAGAGTGGTAAATTATCTTTTGTTAGCTATTGACTCCAATTCAACCTCAGCACTATTGCTACTTGACCTGAGTGCAGCCTTCGACACAATTGATCATGCGATACTCTTGAACCGTCTTGAACATTATATTGGTATCCGGGGATCAGCCCTTTCTTGGTTTAGGTCTTACCTACTTGATAGATCACACCACGTCTTTTACAACAACATGACCTCAGAGTGTTGCAATATGGACTTTGGTGTCCCACAAGGCTCTGTCCTAGGACCACTGCTATTCTCTATCTATATGCTACCACTTGGTGGCATCATTCGCAAATTTGGCATTAACTTCCATTGCTACGCCGATGACACCCAAATTTACATACCAGTCAAACCAACCGATGACACCCAATTCCAAAAACTAGAGGCCTGGTCAAATATTGGATGTCCCTAAACTTCCTACTCCTTAATGGCAGCAAAACTGAGATGCTGATTGTGGGACCGGCTAGACATAGACACTTATTTGAGAATAGTACTCTTAACTGGGAGGAGGTATAGGGACAGAGTGGAGTCGCAGATGGAGCAGCGCGACACCAGACGCCTATGGCAGGGGCTACGGACTATAACGGACTACCAGGGCAGACCCCCCGCAATTGTGAGTGCCGACGCATCCCTAGCGGAGGACCTGAACTCATTCTATGCACGGTTTGAGGCTAGCAACAACAGCGCTAGCTCGCCGGCTAACAACATCACCGTTAGCGCAACCGGAGTGAGTTCTACCGCTGGGGATGAACACACACTCTCTGTGACCGAGCACAGTGTGAGGAGGGCTCTGACGAGGGTGAACACCAGGAAAGCTGCTGGTCCAGATGGCATATCTGGACGAGTACTGAAGACCTGTGCTAATCAGCTAGCTCCAGTGTTCACCACTATATTCAACATCTCCCTGGCTGAGTCTGTGGTCCCCGCCTGCTTCAAGAGATCCTCTATTGTCCCTGTGCCCAAGAATGCTTCTCCAGCATGCTTGAATGACTACCGACCGGTGGCCCTCACCTCGGTGGTCATGAAATGCTTCGAGAGGCTGATAAAGGACTACATCTGCGCCTTCCTCCCTTGCTCCATGGACCCGCTGCAGTTTGCTTATCGTCCCAACAGATCCACGGATGATGCTGTCTCCCAGGTACTGCACACCACACTCTCTCATCTGGACAGCCGGAAGGGGGGCTATGTGAGACTGCTGTTCATTGACTATAGTTCAGCTTTCAATACCATAGTCCCCACCAGACTGGCTGGCAAGTTGATTGAGCTGGGACTGAACACCCCCCTGTGTGCCTGGATCCTGGACTTCCTGACCGCCAGGCCCCAGGTGGTCAGGGTGGGTAGACACACCTCCAACCCCCTCACCCTGAACACAGGATCCCCCCAGGGTTGCGTCCTCAGTCCCCTACTGTACTCCCTGTACACACATGACTGTGTGGCCAGGTTCAGCTCCAACACCATCATTAAGTTTGCGGATGACACAGTGGTGGTGGGCCTGATCTCCAACAACGACGAGAAGGCCTACCTGGAGGAAGTTGCTGATCTGTCACTCTGGTGCCAGGACAACAGCCTCCTCCTGAATGTCACCAAAACAAAGGAGCTGATTGTGGACTTTAGGAGGACACAACAACAGAGGACGTACTCACCACTGGGGATTAATGGGAATACTGTGGAGAGGGTGAGCAGGTATAAATACCTGGGAGTCCACATCACCGAAGATCTCACATGGTCCACACACACTGACACTCTGGTGAGAAAGGCGAGGCAGCGCCTTTACCACCTCAGGCAACTGAGGAAATTTAAAGTCTCCCGGAGGATCCTTCAGTCCTTCTACTCTGGAGCTGTGGAGAGCATCCTGACAGGAAGCATCACTGCCTGGTTTGGCAACAGCTCCGCTCAGGACAGGAAGGCTCTGCAGAGAGTAGTGCGTTCGGCTGAGCGCACTATTGGAACTACACTCCCCACCCTGCAGGACTTGTACACCAGGAGGTGCAGAACCAGAGCCTGCAGGATCATGAAGGATCCTCACCACCCCAACAACGGACTGTTTCAGCTGCTGCGGTCAGGCAAGCGCCTCCGTAGTCACGCTGCCAAAACAGAGAGACTGAGACGGAGTTTCTTTCCTCAGGCCATCAGGACTGTGAACTCTGACCTCACCAGGGCCCCCACCAAGACACACACACTGCCCCTCTTATGCACACACACACACTTAGGTAAAGACTACACATAATTTATAATTTATATTATATTATACATACAATTTTCCCTTTTTTTACTATATTTTTTTATAAAGTGCTCTTATTGTAAATATTGTGTTGTTTTTTATATAGAGCTCTTAAAAACTGTGACATTGTAAATATTGTGTTGGTTATTGTAAATAGTGTGAACCTGTTATTTTGCACATTTCTGCTAAGCATTGCCACTTTGCATTTCACTACACACCTCGTGTGTGTATGTGACAATTAAACTTCTTGAATCTTAAACTTCTTGAATCTTGAATCTTGAATCTTAACTTTGATAGTTGTGTAATCTCCCAGAGCCCATACGTTAAAAACCTTGGGGTAAAATTCGACCCTACCCTCTCATTCGAGTTGCACATTAAGGAGATCACTAAATCAGCATTTTATCATCTTCGCAATATTGCCAAAATTCGACCCATGCTAACAGAGGCAGACGCAGAAATTTTAGTACATGCCTTTGTATCATCCAGAATCGATTATTGCAATGTCCTTTTCTCGGGCTTACCTACTGGGCGCACTAAAAAACTACAACTGGTCCAGAATGCTGCTGCCAGAATCCTGACCAAAACTAGGAAATTCGACCATATAACTCCCATCCTGTCCTCATTACACTGGCTACCAATTCAGGCCAGGTGTGACTTTAAGGTGCTTTTACTTACATATAAATCATTACATGGGATGGCACCGTCCTATTTATCCGATTTGATTAAACCTTATAAACCGCCACGCGCCCTCAGATCTCAGGACGCTGGCTACCTGTCTATCCCAGCAGTCAAAAAGAAAACTGCAGGTAACAGAGCCTTTTCTTACTGGGCTCCCTATCTATGGAACAGTCTGCCTGCCTCAATCAGAGAGGCAGGCTCTATCGAAGTCTTTAAGTCAAGGCTAAAAACCCATTTATTCTCTCTGTCATTTGACCAGCCTTGAGGGAGTGGCTCAGTCTCTTCTCAGAGTAAGGCTAGACCAGTTAGCTCATCCTAGATCAGGGTCCTGCCGATGGATACTAGCATCCTGCCTACATGTCCTATTCTCCTGGTCTACCTGCTCCTGTCCACTGACGCTGGTCATGTTTGTCTGTGTGAGTGAGAGTGTGTGTCTGGGTGTGTGTGGGTGAGTCTCCTATCTGTTCCAGGCTGTCAGGGTGTGTGTGGGTGTGTCTCCTATCTGTTCCAGGCTGTCAGGGTGTGTGTGGGTGAGTCTCCTATCTGTTCCAGGCCGCAGCCCGGCAGAGTTGGCGTCTGGTTGGTCCCCCCTCCTAGGATGATGCTGACTGAGCGGACGTTGCGTTCTCCTATCTGGGCAGTGTTGGCGCCTGCATGGTCCCCTAGTCCTATGATCACGCTGACTGAGTTGCCGTTGCTGTGATGCCGCCCCATCAGATCTGGATGTCCCACCAAAATAAACTTTCATATATTGTGTATACGCTGCTTGCCCAAACTCGGCATCTATTGCACGCCCAACCGTCCTGGTAGGGGGATCCCTCTCTGAGTAGCCCCTCCCAAGGTTTCTCCCAATTTTCCCAGTGAGGGTTTGTGGGAGTTTTTCCTTGTCCTCTGTGAGGGTCTAAGGCTGGGGGATGTCGTGTACTAACCATTTATTATTTTCACATGTTGGGCACTGTGAAGCCCTTAGAGACTGTAACGGTGATTAAGGGCTATACAAATAAATGTGATTTGATTTGATTTGACCAGTACAGTACAGACACCAGTCCAGACACCAGTCCAGACACCAGTACAGTACAGACACCAGGACAGACACCAGTCCAGTACAGACACCAGTACAGACACCAGAACAGACACCAGGACCAGTACAGACACCAGGACAAACACCAGTACAGACACCAGTAGAGACACAATTCCAGTACAGACACCAGGATTGTTCTAGTGGTTCTGGTGGTTCTGATTGTTCTGGTGGTTCTAGTGGTTTTAGTGGTTCTAGGGGTTCTAGTGGTTCTGATTGTTCTAGTGATTCTAATGGTTTTAGTGGTTCTGATTGTTCTAGTGGTTCTGATTGTTCTAGTGATTCTGGTGGTTCTGATTGTTCTAGTGGTTCTGGTGGTTCTAGTGGTTCTGGTGGTTTTAGTGGTTCTGATTGTTCTAGTGGTTCTGGTGGTTTTAGTGGTTCTAATTGTTCTAGTGATTCTGGTGGTTCTAGTGGTTCTGATTGTTCTAGCGGTTCTGGTGGTTCTAGTGGTTCTGATTGTTCTAGTGGTTCTGGTGGTTTTAGTGGTTCTGATTGTTCTGGTGGTTCTAGTGGTTCTTATTGTTCTAGTGGTTCTGGTGGTTTTAGTGGTTCTGATTGTTCTGGTGGTTCTAGTGGTTCTGATTGTTCTAGTGGTTCTGGTGGTTCTAGTGGTTCTGATTGTTCTGGTGGTTCTAGTGGTTCTGATTGTTCTAGTGGTTCTGGTGGTTCTAGTGGAAGCTGCTTTGTTCTGCTCTGATTCTCTTCTGGTTCCTCAGTGTCTATTAGAGGAATCTCGGTCTGGAGTATTTCAGTGTTCTGATGAAACACTATCTGCTGCCGGGTAACACACACACACACACACACACAGTACATAACCAGTGTGTGTGGGGGATTCCCTGAACCTGAGGCTGGTCGTCACCAGATGGGAAATTCCACCACGACCAGTGAACCAGTCGACAGTGTGTGTGTGCATGTAAATGTGTTTTTGAATGCGTGTGTGAGTTTGTGTGTATGTGTGAGTGTGTGTGGGTGTGTATGGGTGAGTGACTGTGTGTGTGTGTGTGAGTGTGAGTGTGTGTGTATGGGTGAGTGACTGTGTGTGTGTGTGTGTGTGTGTGAGTGTGTGTGTGTGTGTGTGAGTGTGAGTGTGAGTGTGTGTGAGTGTATGTGTGAGTGTGTGTGTGTATGTGTGAGTGTGTGTGTGTATGTATGTGTGAGTGTGTGTGTGTGAGTGTGTGTGTGTGTGTGAGTGTGTGTGTGAGTGTGTGTGTGTGTGTGAGTGTGAGTGTGCAGTACTATTGCAATAGAGCCATAATGTGTTCCTGTAGTTTCTTCTTCACCTCCTGCTGCCGTACATTAAGCAGCAACCTGAAACTCTTTCACAGCTAACGCTGCAACTCCCCCCGACCCCCGGCCCCGCTGCACCCCCCACCCCGCCCCCCCGCCCCCGAAGCCCCCCCTCCATCCTCTGTCCTAGTGGCATTTAGACGGCTATATAAACCGCTGTGCCAGCCGGACAGAGGGAGGATTCCTGCAGTGCAATATTGAAGCCAGTACTGTAACTCCACTGTCAACCTGTCTATCTGCATCTCCTGTCTCTCTGTTTATCCAGGAACCTGTCTGACCTCACAACACCATGCTCACCAGGTAGGTCCATCTTTATCATTTTCATATTCATCATCAGCGTCCTCATCCTCTTGATGCTGGAAGCAGCATTAGATAATGTTGTCATAGTCTGTTTACATTCATTTATCCAGAGATGCTTCACTTCCTAGCAATCAACAGTAAGGAGGTCAAAGGTCAGAGGTCAATAGATGGAACAAACAAACTGATGATGGAGAGGTGAAGGGGAAGAAGAGTTGAGGGGAAAAAGATTGCGACCTGGTGAACAGCCATGACTTTAGTTTGAAACATTAACTAACTAGTAACACTAACTATTAACTAACTAGTGACTAACATAAGTTACAGAACAAAATGATAAAATAAGATTAGATAAGGCAAAACTTTATTGATTGCTCTGGGGAAATTTGGTTGTTGCCATAGAAAATATTAATATGATACATAAAAATAGAATATAAAGAGAGATGGAGCAGATGGAGTAGAAACACTAGAATGGATTTAGTAGAAATATATGAATAGAAAGTATAAAACTAAATACATTGTGTGCAAAATCACAGTAGAACATTCCAGATCAAACAATATGATCATACAACAAAAATATGAAACCGATGCTTCAGTCTGTAAGGTTTCCAGTTGAAGGGCTGACAGGACCTGTCTGGCTGTCCATCTGTCTGTCCTTCTGCCTGTCTGTCTGTCTGTCTGTCTGTCCATCTGTCTGTCTGTCTTCCTGCCTGTCTGTCCATTGGTCGGTCTGTCTGTCCGTCCGTCCGTCTGCCTGCCTGTCTGTCTTGTAGGAATATCGTCCTGCTGTTCTCTCTGGCCGTCCTGCTGGTGGAAGGAGACCTTGACACCAATGGTGAGATCTAACACAATACTTAATATATACAATACTTAAGTATTAAACTAGAAAACAATATGAGATCATTCCATCAATATGTCAAAACCATGATTAATTACACTTCACATTGTTGGAATACTTGGGAAAGAAATGTATTTTTGTGTATGTTTGTTGTTTTGAACGAGTCTCCGTCTCCTCTGCGTAATATTCAAATATACATATATATACTGTGTATATATATATATATATATAATATTCATATTAATATTTTACTTTAAGATAAGGACATTATCTGTAATAATAATATAATATTAAAGGTTCCATCTTATTCAGTTTTCATGGCACAGCATCAGAATAACGTTCTTCATGATGTTTTATAAATGTAGTTTAGTTCAACTGAATGAAGACTAAGTCGTCTCAATCCTGGGCCCTGATTGGTCAACACCACCAGCTCCTCTAATTCTAACAAGGTCAACCTGCTGAGTGGAGGCTTTCAGTTCAAACACTGTAAACTGGCCTGATTGGACGGATTTCAGGAAGTCTAGTGAGGGAGCCAATGAGGACCAAGTCCAGTTGTGATGCGTTCATTGGTCTGCTTGGAAAAAAGGATTTAAATTTAATCAGTCAAACAAAATCAAGTTTTAACGTCTTCATAAAGTTTGAATCCCTGTATTATGAGAATATCTAATATTAACAATAATACAACAGCAGGACGATCTAATAATGACACTGTGTGTTTCCAGACGGGGGAATCCAAGCCATGTCGACAGGTAAACACTGTAACCACTGTCTGTCTCATTCTGTCTGTCTGTCTGTGTTACTCTCCCCCTGTCTCTCTCCCTCTTTCTCTCACTCGTCTGTCTGTCTCACTCTCTTCTGTTTGTCTCTCTGTCTGTATTTCTCTCTGTCTTACACTCCTCCTGTCTCTCTCTCTCTGCCTGTCTCACACTTCTGTCTGTCTGTGTCTGTCTTTGTCTCTCTCTATCTGTCTCTCTGTCTCTCTGTCTCACTCTCCTGTCTCTGTCTGTCTTACTCTCCATCAGATAAGGATTCCACCTCTGATGAAGCTCCTACAGGTGAGTCTCATACAATACTACTACAATACCACTACAGTACTACTAAAATACTACTACAGTACTACTACAATACCACTACAGTACTACTACAATACTACTACAATACCACTACAGTACTACCAAAATACTACTACAGTACTACTACAATACTACTACAGTACTGCTAAAATACTACTACAGTACCACTACAGTACTACCAAAATACTACTACAGTACTACTACAATACTACTATAGTACTACTAAAATACTATTGCAATACTACTACAGTACTGGCCAAAATACTACTGCAGTACTACTACAATACTACTACAATACTACAGTACTACTAAAATACTACTACAATACTACTACAGTACTGCTAAAATACTACTACAGTACCACTACAGTACTACTACAGTACTACTAAAATAGTACTACAATACTACTACAGTACTGCTACAGTACTGCTAGAATACTATTAAAAATCCTACTACAGTACTACTACAGTACTACTACAATACTACTACCGTACTGCTACAATACTACTACAATACCACTACAGTAGCACTAAAATACAACTAAAATACTACTACTACATACTGCTAAAATTATACTACAATACTACTACCGTACTGCTACAATACTACTACAGTACTACTACTACAGTTCTACAACAATACCGCTACAATACTCCTACAGTACTTCTACAATAGTACTACAGTACTACAATAGTACTACTACAATACTACTACAGTATTACTACAGTACTACTGCAGTACAACTACAATATTACCAAAGTACTAACCCTCCAGTACTACTATTGCACTACTACTACTACTATGTGGTATATTGTAACTAGTTAATAGAGTTCATTAAGTTACTCTACCACTGTGGTGTGTTTTAACATGGCCTCTGTTGTTCTTCCAGAGAGTATGAACGCCATTTCTCCTGACCAGCCTGGTAAGATCTCGACACTAAAACTGCTTCATCACACTGTTGGTTCAGGTCTAACAAGTTAACAAGACATTTTGTTCACCTAACCCTTAGTGATAACATCCATGCAGAAACAGCTACATGAAAGAATAGGAAATAGTGAAGGAAACTGCATGGATGTGCTCTAGTCGACTTTAAGCTATATACTCAGTTTTACCAAAGTGTTTGACAAGCAGCTGGCTAGTAAACAGCTAAATGTATGCCATAAGAAAAACAGCTTTTTTAAATGTATAACAGATGGCTTGGTGGAACTCGTGTCCCAGTATTACAGGCTTCTGATTGACAGGGAGACACAGGGACTCTGACTGCCTTGTTATTTCAATACTATCATCAGTGGAACTCACAGTGGTTGAAAACTCTGAGGGTATTGAACAATTTAAACCGATATGGGAACTAAAACACCAAAACAAACAGTAGCTGACAAATAGTACTCCAGCACTAGGTCCCAGTAGAACCAGCCTTCCAGTCAGTCTAAGAAGAACCAGAATCCAGCAGCGGAAGCAAACCTCTGGTCAATCTCAGTAGAACCAGCCTTCCAGTAGTGGAACCAGACCTCCAATTAGTCTCAGTAACACCAGACCTCCAGGGGTAGAGCCAGACCTCCAGCAGCAAAACCAGACCACTATTCAGTCTCAGTAGGATCACCAGCAGTAGAACCAGATCTCCAGTCAGTTGCCACAGAATCAGGCCTCTGACAGTAAAACCAGATAATAAGCAGTAGAACCAAAATTCAGTTCAGTTGCAGTAAAACCAGACTTCCAGCAGTACAACCAAACCTCCAGTCAGTCTCAGTAGAACCAGATCTCCAATAGTAGAACCTATTCTCTATTCAGTGTCACTAGAACCAGACCACCAGAGGTAGAACCAGACCTCTAGTCAGTCTCAGTAGAACCATACCTCCAGAAGTAGAACCAGACCTCCATTCAGTCTCAGTAGAACCAGACCATCAGTCAGTTTCAGTTCAACAAGACCTCCAGCATTATAACCACGCCTCCAGCAGTTAGTCCCAGTAAAATCTGACCACCTGCAGCAAAACCAGACGACCAGAACCAGACCTCTTGTTAGTAACAGTAGAACCACACCTCCAGTCAGTCACAGTGGAATCTGACCTCCTGCAGTAGAAGCAGACCTTCCGTAGCAGAACCAGACATCTAGTCAGTCTCAGCAGAACCAGAACTCTAGTCAGTCTCAGCTGAACCAGACCATCAGTCAGTCTCTGTAGAACTAGACCTCCAACAGTGGAACCAGAACTCTAGTCAGTCTCAGCAGAACCAGACCATCAGTCAGTCTCTGTAGAACTAGACCTCCAACAGTAGAACCAGAACTCCATCATTAGGTCCCAGTATAACTAGACCTCCAGCAGTGGATCCCAATAGAACCAGACCTCCAACAGTGAAACCAGTCCTCATGTCAGTCTCAGTAGAACCAGCCTTCCAAAATTAGAACCAGACCTCCAGCAGTTAGTCCCAGTAAAATCTGACGTCCTGCAGCAAAACCAGACCACCAACTGTAGAACCACACCTCTAGTCAGTCTCAGCAGAACCAGACCTACAGTCAGTCACAGTGGAATCTGACCTCCTGCAGTAGAACCAGGCCTGTCAGTCTCAGTAGAACCAGACTTCCAGTCAGTCACAGAGGAACTGGACCTCCAGCAGTAGAGCCAGACCTCCAGCAGTGAAAACTGCCCTCCCGCTAGTCTCAGTAGAACCAGCCTTTCAATAGTAGAACCAGACTTCCTGTCAGTCTCAGTAGAATCACTCTTCCAGCAGTTGAACCAGACCTCCAACAGTAGAAGCAGACCTTCAGCAGGTAGAGTGATTCCTCTGGAGTTTCTCCACAGCAAAATCATTACCACCATTGATAGAACATGGGACACAAAAATAACAGTAGAATTTAGACTACTTTCATCTAAAACATGAAGTGTGGTCTTAGTATTTAAAGGTGATGTTTTCATTACAATGAAGACGGAATGATTCTAGCCAACAACCGGGACCAGAACTAAAATTATCCCCAGACATGAAATGACAGAGGAAGCAGAGCCAGGGGAAATAGTTGGGCTTGCAGGGTGTCAACCAGAGGATCATTTCCTGTCTTAGGTTGCCCCTTGGTGGTCAAATTAAGACATTACCACAGTGCAGTTACAATGTTTTAGTCTCATGTACCTACTATTACATGCTTGGTATTTAATAAATGTCTCACTGGCACGCCTCCTATTGAATAAAGAATAAAGAATGAAGCATGAACTTGTACAGTGTTAATAATCTAGAATCTTTATTTGTGTTTGTCCAGATGAATCCCAGTATTATGGAGGAGGGCCTTCAGGTAAGACATGATGTTGCTGTCAGGCTGTGAATCCAGAAGGCTTAAGTATTTAGAAAAGCTTTAGTAGACAGATTCCAGCCTTTCTACTCTGTAGAACTTCAGCCAGTGTTACCTGCTAAATAAAACAAATCTTCCTGCTGTTGTTCCAGACACCAGTAGCACCAGTACAGAGACTGGAGATGGTGAGACTGCATGACCAGCCACATTTACATAACCAAGACACACTTCTGTTCACCGTCCATCCATCCATCCATCCATTCCATCCATCCATCCATCCATTTGATTGTAATGTTTTGTTTCTCTGTAGCCCCAGCAGCCAATGACGTGGCTGGACCTGGTAGGTAGCCTTTTATTCATCTAGCATTGTGTGTGTGTGTGTGTGTGCATTGTATCATGGTAGTGTAGTGACTTGAATCTTGCTAGTTTGTTCATATCTGTTGATGTTCCTCTAAAAGTGTCTGTTGTTTTTTTTCAGCTGCTGCTGCTGCTGCTGCAAACAGTGTTGAGGAAGAAGGTGAGAGAAAATTGTACAAACACAACATACGGCACTGTACTGTACCGTACCATACTGTACAATATCACGTAACATTACACAAGGCAGTACAGCACAGCAATAACACAATGTCATGTAAAGTTATTGTTACACAACAGAGTACAGCACAATGTAACACAATGAAATGTTACAATGTAACAGAAAACGACACAGCACAATAGCACAATGTGTAACACAATGCTATACGTAACGCAACATAATGCAACATGACATAATGTAACACAACACAGTACAGCACAATACAGCATTGAAAGCTCAAGTCAAATGTTATTTAAAATCAAGGCTGTTGTTTGACCAAATGAATGTAATGGATGTTTGTTTCAAACTTTTCTTACATAAGACGAGAGCCCAGACTCCGACGAAGGTGGGAGAAAAAAGTTCATCCCTCGTTCAGCTAAAGCCCAGAACCCCGCCCTGCCCCCCCAGCCTGTATTGCCACCCCAGCCTGTATTGCCCCCCCAGCCTGTATTGCCCCAGCCGAAGGCGTTGGTGCGAAGCCGAGCATCCAAGAGAAGATCCAGGACCAGCCGCCGTCAGATGTGAACACTCAGAGAAACATGAACACCACACAGACACACACAACACGTATGTACATGTATAGGTGCATTAACACGGGCATACACATGCATGTAGGTACATATTCATGCAGACACACACATAGATACATGCAGATACATGCATGTAAGAATATAATCAAATAAGCACATGCACGTGCACACACATGCTAAAACACTCCTGTTAAAACACATATATTAAACCACACCTGCAAACACCCAAACATGCACACAGTCTCAGAAACACACCAGACGTGTTCCACATCACCTCTGGGCCAGTTGGTTGCCACATCAACGTAATACCAGTCTGGATTAAATCTAGAGTTGATCTGGAACAAACCCTCCATCTACTATAAAACAACTAGATCACAAAACAACCAAAGGCACTGCAGAAACTCTCTGATGTATTCTGGGTAGTCCAGTAGTATTGGCATACAATGAGAGTCGTAAACATGTTTTCATCTGAGATGAGAGAGACTAAGAGTCTAAGTCTGCTGGTTGGTAAAACTGGTGTTTTAGAACGACCCGCTGTGATTTGGGTTAGGGTGGGGGGTGGATCCACATTCAGTCTAATTCAACTGGCAACTGGAAAGACAGTTCTGCTACCAATGACAGACTAGTCCTTCTTGAGTTGTTACATACTAACTAACTTAACATTACATGTTAACATTTTATGTTAATTCCCTTTTCCTGAACTGGGTGAATTTAACAAACACCCCCAGAACCTTCTCTGACCTTCTCTTCAACCACAGTCTGACCTGGTTGCCCTTCTAGTCTGAACCTCTCCAGTGTGATATCAGGATTTTAGTGGTGGTTTATCACCTCTAAAGACTAAAACCCTCTCTGCCAGCCCAGAAGGGCTGCAGTACTGACAGATACAGGGAACTTGCTGTTCTGTTTTTTACCTTTTGGTGGTGCTGTTGAGCTGAATATTTGCTAAAGAAAAGCAGCGCCTGGTTTCTGGGCCTCCAAAAACATTTCCCAGATACCAACAAAACAGCTTTCCAAATAACTCAACTAAATCCTGTTTTACCAGACAACAGACTAATAAATAATCATGTATTAACCAACTAACCAGACAACAGACCTCCCTCTCTCTCTAACTCTTACAGTTTGTTAACATATGAGTGGTGCTTCCTGCCTGGACACTAAACGGCTTCCTTGAAGAAAAGCCTCTGGTCGCACAGACCAGAATCCCACAGTGTTCTCTCTGATCTGTCTAATCAATGTTTTCTACTCAGTATTTACTGCTGGAGAAAGAGGAAGGTCAGAATGGCTTCATGTTAACCTGCTGTATTGTTTCTGGATAATAAAGTTTCCTCTGAGCAAAGTCCATCTGCTGCTTTCACTGCTGCTTCAAACTAACCAATCACACTCCAGTTCTCATCCACACACTTCACAGAGTTAATTTCATGGTTTAGAAGATTTCAGTAGTCTGTGGTCAGAAAGAGTCTCTACTGCCTCCTGCTGCTATGAGAGGAATGGAATATTAACAGGAATATTACTGAACATGAAACTGAATATTAAAATGAATATTATTGAATATTAAACTGAACATTATTATGAATATTACTGAACATTACAGTTTTTCCCTTTGGCTCATTTTCTCAAAATTTTAAACACAAAACCACAAACACAAAAAGCAAAACTCCAACAAACACAAACGCAATACAGGAATAATTTTTTTTCCAAAATGCAGTATGTTGGAACATTTGTGTTTTGTATGTAACACTTTACATACCCAACAGGAGAAAAACAGAAGAAAAAAAAAAAAGACACAAAATTAGGCTGCATCCTGCCTCCTATTTTGGTCATCTACATCACAAGCGATGTTCTCCCTGGCTAAACAGCGGGGAAAGAATCTTCTGGAGTGACGGATCCAGCCACCGAAAGCCCCCACATCAACTTCACCACATGCATCCTCCATTGCCTTAAGAAGAGGCATGCGTGCGAGGGGATGGCGGTCATACACTTTCCATCGCCATGCCGAAAAAAACTCTTCAATTGGGTTTAGGAATGGGGAATATGGTGGGAGGTATAGAACAACAAATGGTGGGTGGTCGATGAACCAGTTGCGGACCAGAGCAGACCGGTGGAAACTCACGTTGTCCCAGATGACAACATACCTGGGCTGTATGTGGCCCTGATCTCATCTGAGACAACTGTCCTTCCTCGTCCTCCTCTTCCTCTCACTGCTTGACCTCTAGCTTCACCATTGACCTCCATTTTCCTCCATAACAGGAGAGCTCATCTGTGGCCTTTTTATAGTGCTAATTTCTAAGTGACTAGTGTTTACACCTGTGAGGAGTGGGTGTTGCCAATTGGTCAATAAAGCTTGGCATTGCTTTCCAAAGGAACACAAGAGATTTTAATTTTAAATGTTGTGCCTAATGTAGAGAACTGTGTGTAGTGTTTTGCAAAAAGTGTGATTTAGAATTGAAAACTGAGTGTAAAGCAGAAATTGTGCTTGCAATTTTGCAGACTTGGTTTAGGGATGTGGTACATGAGTTTCAGGTTTCAGTGATTGAGTTTCAAGCTCCAATTTTAGTGTGTAAACAATTGAGAAAAACTGTAAACTGAACATGAAACTGAACATTAAAATTACTGAATATTAAACTGAATATTACTGAACATTAAAATGAATATTACCAGGAATATTGCCAAGACACATTTCTTGAAATTATGCTCCATTTCCCAAAACTCTAAACACAAATGCACCCTCATCTTCACAAACGTCAAAACCAAACTCTCCACTCAAAACCATGTAATCTTACATCTAAACCAAACTTTGCCTTCAGACCACACACACACACACACCAAAATAGCCATTACACACTGGTTAAAATGAATATATTAAATAATATATTAAAATGAATATTAATGAACATTAAACTGAACATTAAACTGAATATTAATGAACATTAAACTGAATATTAATGAACATTAAACTGAACATTAAAATGAACATTACTCAATATGTATATTATATATTATTATATTATATATATATTATATATAGAAGCAGGAAACAGGTCTGTAGTATTTTAATGCTACAAATGAGTTTGTTCATACTGAAAACCAGGGAAGGAAGAAGCAGCAGATTTAGTGTGAGTGAGGGTGTGTGTGGTGTGTGTGTGTGTGAGTGAGGGTGTGTGTTGACAGAAAGCATACCTCTATGGTCAAACACTGTTGCTCCAGAAACCCAACAATAACACGATGAAGAAAAGAGAAAAGTGAAAGAGAGCGATTGCGAAATGCCTCTCACTATATAAACCAACCATCACATCTGCTTGTCTTCACTCTGCTGATTAACACCAAGGTACCAAAACAATAAAATGGATCAATGTTTTGCAGACTACAAAGAAGTCTTCTACAACAGCTTTCAAAAATGATCCAGTTCTCAAAGTTCTCTACTAATCAAACTACAGTCTGTCTTGTCTTTAGCCCTAGTCTCTACTCCAAAACACTCTGAGTTGGAGCTGGAGAAGAGTCAGCTCAGTTAACAGAAATTAACCATGAAGATTCAATTCTGTTGAAATGGACAGAAACACAATCAGCTGTTCAGAGCTGAGGACCTCCAACATGGCCGCCAGAGGGGCAAGGGTTACTTCACCTGAAATCCTCTATGGACTGAGTGACACAAGTTGTCCTGACTCTAAAAGCTGTAAATATAACCAAGTAGAGTTCGACTTGCCTTCATACTGTTGGGTTCTATCATTATCCCCGTCATATATCATGGTTTCCAGTCAGAACCCTCTGTGGTCTCTTTTGAGAACCATCTCATATCTTTATGATTACTTTTGGAAACCCATTTTGCTGTATTTTTGTCGCTGTTATATTATCTATGTAGAAGTAATGCTATAATAATATATCCCAAATTAGTTTTATTTGAGAACCCAGTCTTATTATGACTCTGAAGATGAGCCAACTGGATCAGAATGGCTCTTTTGAAGCTATAGCAAAGGTTTAATCAGGAAGATTACTTTTTAACATGCACTCTCTCTCTAGTATTAGAGAAAGAACATTTTCCCATTTTTCCCATCAGCTCCTTGAGAGGGATGGAGGTCCAATGAAGTCCATCTCTACAGCCCTCTCACCACCAGTGGGGGAAAATTGGTCATATGCTGCCCTCATGGGGTTACTACCTCATGAAGCTAATTTAAGACATGACGTGTCTAATTCTTCTCTGTAGATTCTAGACTCTTTTCTAAATTCAACAATGCAATAAAACTTGTCATTCCTCCTGCTATTAGTCTCTCCTCATCTGGAGACTTCATATAGTATCCTGCAATGGTGACATAGCAAAGATGGAGAGAAAAAGGTGGTTAGTGGTTAGTTCAACTTTTCTGATCAGATTTCCATAATTGGGTTTTTCCAAATGGATAAATGACATTCTGATCATTCAGATTGGTATTGGGATTTGGTAATCCAATCCTACTTTGAATGTTGCTTAAATGTTGTTGCTGTGTGCAGGGCCGGCCCTCGACTTTTGGGGGCCCTAAGCAGGATTTGGTTTGGGGGCCCCCCTCATTGTAACATGTTGCCACTTCACATGGCACTGAACCAACTAAGCACACATAATGTACAAAAAAGCATGTAAAGACTAAAGTGGGACCTATTAGCAGCAACACTATCTTTAAATAGACTACAGTAAATACAGTATTTGTCTATTACCCCCTAAGTGCTGGCAAACTGTCAAAGAATAGCTTGTGAAGATACTTATCCCGCAAAATGTGTTTTTTTTACCACAGAATCCTGGGAGTGCTTGTTTCGTAGGGGACAGTAAATTACTTAGCCTACCTAAATTGTCCATTTCGCCCGTCTCTGAGCTTATTGTTTTGTCACTATTTGTGGGTAAAAATGGCACGAAATGTTATCAGTTTTTGTTTAGGAAGTAAAATTCCAGGGGGCCTTAAGCAACTGCTTATATCGCTTAATGGGTAGGGCCGGCTCTGGCTGTCTGTGTTTAAAAATTGATGGCAGAGATTTGGGCTCCATATACTGTCGCCTGATCCAGGCGTGAGCGACTGAGTGGCCGAGCGGGCCGAGTGGTCTGAACAAGCCCATGAAAGGAAGTATGTGCTTTTGGTGGTCTAGTGTGGATGGCGAGCTTTTCGAAAATGCCAGACCCGAAAAGGATGTTTTCAAATTTAAGCGGCTTAGTGTGGACGTAGCCTGAGTTTGCTTCTCACTGGTGGCTTGTCAGGCCTACTTGGTACTGGTTCATTAGGCAGTCAACTTAAACCACATGGCTTTCACACTGTTGTGACCTGTGTTGTGAGCAGAGTTCAATACCTGCTAGAGGTCAATAAATTAAATATTCTATATCAGTGAACTATGCTGCTCAGCAAGAAAGCACTTTCCATTATGAGGTAGAAATCTATAAAAAGTAAGGAATATAATATAGAAATGTCTCTCAGAATACTGAATAATGCCAGGTTTGGACATATAAAAGTGCTCTTTCAAAATAAAGTTAACAACCAATAGATTAGAATGATTAAAACTGACATTTTGCTGTCTATCCCGCTGTCACCCTCCAAAGAATCTAGGAAGAACTATTTTTTCCTGAAAGGGTTCTTCAAATGAAAAGGGTTCTTGATAGAACCATTTGTCTTACAAAGACCCCTTGAGGAACCTTTTCAACCAAAAGAGTTTTTCAGACACAATTGGTGCTAGGTAGATCCTTGCCCCTTCGAGACCCTGAATTCTAAGAGAGTAGAAACAGGCTGAATGTCACTTCTTAGTGTGAGAGATTAAATCATCTCCTCAGGCCTCAAGTTTCAGTGTTTATGTGGGAAAGTTGTAATTTTTAAATGTTACATGAAGAAACAAGCAATACTGACTGAAGAATAACATAATAGATAGCATATAGTATTTTATAGTGATGTTTTAGATAATTATTATATATTATATTATAGTTATTGTTCTGTAGGAAATGGGAAATGTCATTTATTTTGTCATCTTCTGCTTTGGCAGCGTACTAAATTCCCATGTCAATAAAACTGCAATGAATTGAAGTGCCTCATTAGGGGCTGTTAGCATGCAACACACACACACACACACACACACACACACACACACACACACACACACACACAGTGAGGCTACCTGTCAATCTACCTGCCTGTCTGTCTGCCCGTCTGTCTGCCTGTCTGTGGTATTTGGCTGCTAACAGCTGAGTTCAGGGAAACGGCTGCATTCTCTAAAGACGTCAGAGAGATTTACTCCTCTCTTTCTTTCTCTTCTTTTTCTTTATCCTTAAACGACCTCCCAGCTGCTTCTAGATCTTTCAGTCCAGGCAGATTTCAGGATCCAGTTACTGTTTTTACTTTAACCTTTTTTATTCCCTGCTTTTATTTCCTGAAGCAAATCATTTGATTATAGAATAGTTGAAATGTTTTGGTGAGATTTAGAGGAAATGAAATAGGCTGGAAAATGATGACGAGGGTCAACCTGTTTGACAACATTGATCTGTCACGATGAGGAACACAGTCACAAGAGGGTTAGAACAGAACAGAACAGAACAGAACAGAACAGAACAGAACAGAATAGAATAGAATAGAATAGAATAGAATAGAATAGAATAGAATAGAATAGAACAGAACAGAACAGAACAGAACAGAATAGAATAGAACAGAATAGAATAGAATAGAATAGAACAGAATAGAATAGAACAGAGCAGGTGACGGCTGATAACATTAGCATCAACATTCACATTAACTGTGTAATCATTGAGGTAATCAAGAGTTTCCTGTTTGGTTGGTAGAAGAATAAGATTTCCCAGAAATACAAACCTGTCACACACAAGGAAATGTTCCAGAGAAAAACATATCAATGCACACACACACACACACACACACACACACACACACAAACTGTTAGCTGTCACCACTGCCACACTAACCGCAGGTTATTTATTGGACCTGCAGAATAAAATGGTTCTGGTTCTGAACGACAGACGGGTTGGTGGGAAACAGGAAGTGGGACTGGGCCTGGTGTGACACTGGACGATCACAATTACTATTATTATTACTGTTACTGTTACCATTACTACTACTCGTACTGTTACAACTACTATTACTATTTTGATTACTACTGCTATTACTGTTGCTTTAACTCTTACTCTTACTATTACTCCTATTACTATTACTATTCCAGTTAAATTCTGTCTGTGGCTGGTAAGTTAGTCAGTCTCCAGGTAGCCAACCATCATTTGGAGTCCTATTCTAAACATCTAGTTGGCTAGTAAAATATGGTAAGTGGCTGCTATATTATGGGATGTACTGTGGCCTGTAGAGAACAGAGTCTCCTGGTCTGTGAATCCCATACTACCAAGTATGTCAGGCAGCAGGAAGTTCAGTGGTGTGAACTGTCCTGTCCTACTGGTTTTCAACACTGTGATGGTTCCTACTCCAACCAGGAAGTCACCAGAATGCTACAAGATCTCCATCCTCTCCAGGCGCCTCATCTACCAGGAGGCCGAGGCGTCTGCCCTTGATGAACGCCTCACCTCCATAAACAGAGAAACCCTGACAAGAACAAGATGGTGACACCGACAGGCATTAGAGGAAGATGCAAGTGAACCAAACCACGCATTCAACATTCACACTTATTTGGTTTGACTCAAAAAAACAGACTTAAGAACATATTTTTTCATTTTAACAATGATTATTATTGTTTTTTTCTCAATCGACACATCAATGAGGGTACAATACATATATATTTTTATTTTCTTTAGAAAAAAAAGACACTGCTTACATGTTTAAGTCAAGGATACACACTTGCATCAACATTTAAGCCCAGCACAATGAAACAGGGTACCAGTTAGTTTTCAGTTAGGAGATGGCCCTTTATTAAATTTACTGTATTTGTGTGGATAAATATATACTCTGTGTAGTATCTTAAACTGAGTTTCCCTATATCTATTACAGATTGAGATTGTAGAAGCTGGTTGGTTGGTTCAGTTATAGTCAATAAGACGTCGTCAGCCGTCTATAGCCATCCCAAATAGAAATGGCGATAGCGGACACCCTCTGTGATTCAGAGATAAGACCATTAGTCTGTATTGTAACTCTGGGTGCTGCGTATAAGAGTCAACCCCACTTAATGAAGTTATCACCAAATCCAAACCGCTTCATGACGTCAAACATGTATCCCCATTCCACCCTGTCAGATATAAGGAGGCCGGGGACATACTGACAGATGGCTCATTATGTTAAATAATCGCCTGGTGTTGCTGAATGAGTTACGCCCCTTAATCAGGATCTATAATACTAGTCATGATTTTTTTCAAATATTTTTGCTAGTATTTTGACATCCAAGTTAAGACGGCTGATGAACAATATGAACCACATTGCTCTGGGTCCTTCCCCTTCATGAGCATAATTGAAATATTAGCAATGTTCATAGAGTCAGGGAGCTTGGATTGCTCAAAAGACATATTTAAGGCCCTCAGAAAAATATTGTCTATCCGAATCCACCGGGTAGCCATCAGGCCCAGGTGATTTTTCTGACTGTAGAGAAGAAATAGCTGCTCTAACTTCCATTATGGTGATGGGAGCTTCTAATTGTGCAAGTTGTCTATCAGTTATAGTTGGGATAGGTAGACCCTTTAAAAAAAGACCCTCTGGCAATTTTTCTAATAATTCTTTGCCCTTCTTTCATAGAAGAGATGAACTCCTTAGTAGGTGCATTTCTTGCCAGTCTGGCTAGAAGGCGATTGGGTTTATTTCCCATTTCAAATAGTTGTTGTCTGGCAAACAGTATATCCCTTTCAGTTATTTTGGTTAATATGTTGTTGAGTAGTAATCTAGTAGATTTTAATTCAGTCAGATTTTGAGGAATAGAACTGCTCTTCTAGCTTCTAGTATTTCTTTCTCAAGTTCAAGCTGTATAGCAATTTGGTCCTTTGTCTTTTTGCTGGTAGACAAGATAATCATGCCCCTCATAAAAGCCTTATAGGCCTCCAATATCGTTCTCAGGTCCATATTACCTGTGTCATTACACTGCAGGTATATTTCAGACTGTTCATGCAAGTACTTAATAAATTTGTCATCCAGTAAATAAAAAGGATGTAGTCTCCACGATAGGGAGCTGTCTGTTGGTCGGGGAGGAGCCATTGTGACAAAAACTGGTACCCTTTGGCAGATAAATGCCAACAAGGAATATACACCGATCAGCTACAACATTAAAACCACTGACAGGTGAAGTGAATAACATCGATTATCTCGTTACAATGGCACCTGTCAAGGGGTGGGATATATTGGGAAGCAAGTGAACAGTCAGTTCTTGAAGTTGATGTGTTGGAAGCAGGAAAAGTAGACAAGCGTAAGGATCTGAGAGACTTTGACAAGGACCAAATTGTGACGGCTAGACGACTGGGTCAGCGCATCTCCAAAACGGCAGGTCTTGTGGGGTGTTCCCGGTATGCAGTGGTTAGTACCTACCAAAAGTGGTCCAAGGAAAGACAACCGGTGAACCGGCGATGGGGTCATGGGCGCCCAAGGCTCATTGATGCCTGTGGGGAGCGAAGGCTAGCCCGTCTGGTCCGATCCCACAGAAGAGCTACTGTAGCACAAATTGCTGAACAGGTTAATGCTGGCTATGATAGAAAGGTGTCAGAACACACAGTGCATCACAGCTTGCTGTGTATGGGGCTGTGTAGCCTCAGACCGGTCAGAGTGACCATGCTGACCTCTGTCTACCGTCGAAAGCTCCTACAATGGGCAGGTGAGCGTCAGAACTGGACCATGGAGCAATGGAAGAAGGTGGCCTGGTCTGATGAATCATGTTTTCTTTTACATCATGTGGACGGCCGGGTGCATGTGCGTCGTTTACCTGGGGAAGAGATGGCACCAGGATGCACTATGGGAAGAAGGGTAATGTTGTTGCAGACCAAGTATATATCCTGTCAGATTTTGAGGAATAGAACGATATTGGCAACGGTATTCCCTGATGGTAGTGGCCTCTTTCAGCAGGATAATGTGCCCTGCCACACTGCAAACATTGTTCAGGAATGGTTTGAGGAACATGACAAAGAGTTCAAGGTGTTGACTTGGCCTCCAAATTCCCCAGATCTCGATCCGATCGAGCATCTGTGGGATGTGCTGGAAAAACAAGTCCGATCCATGGAGGCCCCACCTCGCAACTTACAGGACTTAAAGGATCTGCTGCTAACGTCTTGGTAACGTCTTGGTATCGTCTTTGTGTCAGATAGTTGGTTGTCCACTGATCACAAGGTCACAAGGTTGGCGGTTCGATCCCCAGCTCCTCCTGTCCACATGTCAAAGTGTCCTTGGGCAAGACACTGAACCCCAAATTGCTCCTGATGGTCAGGCCAGCACCTTGCATGGTAGCTCACTGCCATCGGTGTGTGTGTGAATGGGTCAATGAGAGGCATATATTGTAAAGAGGTCTTGTGGAGTCCATGCCTCAACGGGTCAGAGCTGTTTTGGCGGCACGAGGGGGACCTACACAATATTAGGCAGGTGGTTTTAATGTTATGGCTTATCGGTGTACTATACATGAATAAAACTATGTGTATAGTGGAGTACCCACTATTTCCATGAGGACACCCAAAACTGAGCCGCTGCATCAAGGCTGATTCAGGATCAGAACCGGGCATTCTACTTTTATCCTTATTGTATGGACACAGCGGTCCCCCAAATATGTAGTAGTAGCGGCAACCAACGAACATAGCAGCCAACGGTGAGCATAGCAGCAGTCGGTGAGCATGTGGCAAACGGAGAACATGCGGCAAAAGGAGAACATGTGGCAAACGGAGAACATGTAGCAAACGGAGAACATGTGGCAAACGGCGAGCGGACACGGCAGCGGACACGGCAGCAGACACAGCAAGCATGGCATTCAGCACATTGACAGCATGAGCAAGTTGCATACGTTATGATGCATACGTTGCATACGTAAGACATTGCGACCTCCCCAAGACAAGCATGTCCTATTATGAGACTGTATGCCTATTAATGGCTGCTGATAATTATTGATGATTTAATGAAGTATAAGATGGGATGCCAGTTGCCAGTTGATGACGTCGAGGGGTGGGCGGTCGGGTAGGAAGTAAACGGTGTGTTTGGTTTCCCTCTGGCGAGTGAATCGATGCCTTGTACAATGCGAGTTACCAGCCTGGCGATTACCGGCCCGGTGGACGACTACTACCAACTTTTGCATGGAAAGAGGTGTAGGCAAAATTTAGAAATGTCGTGACTGAACTCCAACCTGAACCTCCCGGCAGACCTGCTGGCCATCCCCATCTTCATCCTCATTAGTTATGGAGGAGATGGTGATGTTTGTCCAGGAGCTGAAGGTCCTGGAAGAAACAATTAAACTTTATTCCTGCAATCTACAGCTGACGGTAGATTTCTACACATGAAGTCTGACTCAATAACTAGTTTACTGACTTATAGACACATTAGAGTAAAGATCAAATGGTAATCTCTACCTCTCCTCTGAGACAGTGTGTGTGTATGTGAGAGAGAGAGTCTGTGTGTGTATGTGTGTGTGAGGGATCAGGTTTGCTAAAAGGGGAAGGCCGAACTGCTATTTGATCGTGTTTTGAATCTTTTCAAAGAGCAGCAGTTGAAGTTCAGGGAAGGGGAAATCCACTGGAACAGCAAAGAGGATAAAACCTGAACTCGGCTGGACTCTGCTGAAAGGTCAAGGCCTCCATGGCCTTCTAACGTTCCTGAGACCTCAGAGACATGGCAAGAGTAGAGATTGAAAGAGCTGAGGAGAGGTAAGAGGGAGGTTCACAGTAGAAGGGATGGGAATCAGCGTGATGAGGGGAACGTGTTCAGTCTGTGATGGGAGATGGAGTTCAAAGGTCATTCCATCATTGGAGAACCAAGAGGGAGAACAGTGGACACCTGGCTGGACCATGGTCTGGAGATACGGGGGTGTAGGACTGGACCATGGTTTGGTGGTATTGGGGTGTAGGACAGGACCATGGTCTGGATGTATGGGGGTGTAGGACTGGAGGTCATTACATCTTCAGACCAGATGGAAACCTGAACCTGGTTTTGGCCTGTGTGCACACACACTTACACACACATACACACGCAACCACAGAATTTCCCTCCCGGGGATCAATAAAGTATCTATCTATCTATCTATCTATGTGATATTAAAGTTCGGTTTGACACATGTACGACATCACTGCTGTATTACTACTACAATAGCACTATACTGGTAGCCATGGTAACATTCCTGTATAGATGGTTTTCAGGTAACCCTTCCCCCTCTGGTGGCCATCTTGGAGGTCCTCAGCTCTGAACATCTGATTGTGTTTCCGTCTCAACAGAATTGAATCTTCATGGTTAATTTCTGTCTGTTTCTACTGAACTGATCATTTCATCACTGATACATCTGATTGATTTAGTGTTTAGATCATGTAGCTTGTTAGCTAGCTAACCATAGTATCTGGTCAGCTAACCATCACTGTCTTGTTGCTAACACATCTGATTGGCTTCTACTAGCTAACGTAGCTAGTAGAAGCTAGTGTTATCAGTGTTTACTGTACTTACTGTATTACTGATACTTTACTGATATTCCAGCTCAACCAGTCAGACCCTTTCATCCAGCCGCTTTCTGATAAATACCCTGTATCTGTCTGTTTCTGTCTCTCTCTCTCTCTCTCTCTCTCTCTCTCTCTCTCTGTCTGTCTGTCTGTCTCTCTCTCTGTCTCTGTCTGTCTGCCTGTCTCTCTCTCTCTCTCTCTCTCTCTCTGCATTATGCACTGTGATTGCCTGGGAATCATTCATTTTGTAAATAAAATATGTTTATTTTTCACAAAAATAATTTTGACATAAGAAAAAGATGCAGACCCCCTGCAGTACATCCACGGACCCCCAGTTAAACACCACTGGCCTCGAGAAATCACTCCACATTCAGTGTTTTGCTCAAGGACAATTGAGCAGGGTTGAACCCCAGACCACCCCGCTGATGGTGCAGTACAATGAGAGGATAAATGGAATAGAACCTCCGACCTACAGCGTTAGTGCCTTGCTCTAGGGAATAGAACCCCCGACCTGCAGCGTTAGTGCCTTGCTCTAGGGAATAGAACCCCCGACCTGCAGCGTTAGTGCCTTGCTCTAGGGAATAGAACCCCCGACCTACAGCGTTAGTGCCTTGCTCTAGGGAATAGAACCCCCGACCTGCAGCGTTAGTGCCTTGCTCTAGGGAATAGAACCCCCGACCTGCAGCGTTAGTGCCTTGCTCTAGGGAATAGAACTTCTGATGTAACCTTGTTCCTGATATTCCAACTCAACCAGTCAGACACTTCCCCTTCGTTCACCCTCTTTCTGAGAAATACTCTGTCTGTCTCTCTCCCTGTCTGTCTCTCTGTCTGTCTGTCTCTCTTTCTGAGAAATGTCGACAGACCGGTTCTGTTCTGACCGTCACATCAACATACCATTCATATCATCCTCTGTGACATCAACACACACACACACACACACACACACAGAGCACAGCTACATTTCCTAGCAGGACATTCAACTGACAGAGAAGCAGAGATAAAGACAGGCAGGTAGAGAGACAGACAGGTAAACGGCGTAAAGAATGTTTTCAGTCTAAAGGCTGTAATTTCTGTCACCAGATTTAAATTTCTTAAATATACATAGATGAGTACAAGGAGGCTTAATCTGGTCTAAATGTGGTGTGACTCTGGTTTAAACCAGATTCTAAAAATCTAGTCTTAATGTTGCCCAAATGTGACCTAAATCTGGTGAAAATCTGGTGAAAATGTAATGAAAATCAAGTCAAAATCTAGTGAAAATCCGGTGTAGATCTGTTGTAGATCTGTTGTAGATCTGTTATAGATCTGTTATAGATCTGGTGTAGATCTGTTATAGATCTGTTATAGATCTGGTGTAGATCTTGCAGGGTGTATCCCTACAGAAAGCTCAGTTCTCATGTTTCAATATGACAAACTAGAAAAAATAAATAGAATAAAATAAATCAATCATGTTAATTGATAAATAAATAGATAATGTTACATGTGAAAATTACATCCAAACATACAGATAAACCAAACAGGAGCTGCTTTAATATGATGATAATATATAATCAGTTATATTAATGATATATTTACTACATCATTAATATATTATTTATTTATTATCATTTAATATATTTACTATATATTTACAGGGCTGTCAAGGTTACTTTTGATTAGAGTTTAAATCAGTGTAGGTCAGTCTGTCTCCCCAGGGACACACAGATAGAGAGAGAGACAGAGAGAGAGACAGACAGAGAGAGAGACAGAGAGAGACAGACAGAGAGAGAGACAGAGAGAGACAGACAGAGAGAGAGACAGAGAGAGACAGACAGAGAGAGAGACAGAGAGAGAGACAGACAGAGAGATCAGAGGGAGTGAAAGAGGGAGGAGTGAAGGTATAAAAAGCTCTTGTTCCCTTTGACCAGACTTCAGACTTCAGAAAAGACACAGAAAAGAAAACCCAACGCCAACCTAGCAGCCACCATGCTTCCACGGTGAGTAGAAACTCCTTTTACTAACTTTACTAACCCTAACTCTTATTAACTTACTTAACTTATTAACCCTTACTAACAAGTTCAGCTGCTGAATTAGATAACTAAGTAGAATATTATCGTTAGAGCTCCGAGTAAACATTGCTGGAAGTGGTGCTCATAAGGCATTATAGGGCATTAAAGGGCATTATAAGACATAATAAGGCATTAGAAGTACATTGTGATTGCATGGTAATCATTACAATCACAGCATGATATAATACTTTGTGGGGAAACT
>JAXDDX010000245.1:55000-100000 GCA_034670405.1 Hoplostethus atlanticus
TGCAGTAAATAGTATTACAGCGACTGGCAGGGTTTATTCTTAAAACTTATTTAAACCTTATTCAAAATACTATGCAGGAAACATACCTTAAGTCCCTATAATTGGAAATATTACTGTATTTGTATGTTTCCTGTTGTATCTGATTAAACATTTTGGAAAGCTTTATAGTAGAGTCCACCTCCTTCAGCCAGCACATCTTCAGAAGCAGAAAGTAAAGCTAGATGATCGTATATATAAAGTAATAAAATAATAAAGAATGACTGAATGACTGATGTTGAAGAATAACACCTCCTGTCTCCTGCTCCTACATGCAGAGGAAGACAAGGGTGAAGAGGACACCAATGATGGTAGGAAGACAGACATGGCAGCTTCTTAGGAATCGGCCATTTATAGCTGAAGGGCGTTTTCACACTTAGTTGGGTTAGTTTGATCGTATGAGCCACAGCAATCCAAAGTATCAGACCAAGACCTTGTTGGTCCAAACCAACCCTGATCCCGACTGGGATCCCACCCAACTATTATTAAATAAAGCCCATGAATTATGGGTTAAGGGTGAGTTTTACCCTAGTTTTACTCCAGGAGAAAGCCCTTTGCCTCACCAAATTTCTAACCAGTCAAGGAAATGAAATCATCCCATGTGGCTTTGGTTGGTAAATTATGGTTCTCTTGAAATTTAGCTGTGTGGAACCGATCCAAAGATTAAATGCAACACAGTAAGAACTCATCCCCTCATTCAGGCCACAGCAAACAGACTAGAGGTTTGAAAATGCCCTGAGGCTGAATGTGAAATGTTGCAGAACACTGCTAGTGACTGCTGTGTTGATGAGTAAACATTTCTAATCCTATAATACAGACAGCGACGACAATACTGACAACACTGACTCTGATACTGACACAGTAGAGGAGGATGAAAAGAGTGACAGCCAGGCTGACGAGGAAGATGAGGGAGATAAAGATAAAGATAAAGATGAGGATGAGGATGAGGACAGCAATGGTAAAGACAGTGATGATGAGGAGAAAGGGGAAGGCAAGTCAGCAGAGGAAGAGAAGAAGGAGCTAGAGGAGGGAGACGATGTAGAGAGTCAGGAGACAGAAGAGGAAAAGGAGCTAGAGGAGGGAGAAGATGGAGAGAGTCAGGAGGCAGAAGAGGAAAAGGAGCTAGAGGAGGGAGAGGATGGAGAGAGTCAGGAGGCAGAAGAGGAAAAGGAGCAAAAGGAGGAAGAGGAGGATGAGGGGAGGACAGACTCAGACAAGAGTGACGACAGTGACGAGAAAGAGAACAGCGAGGAGGAGGAGGTGGAGGAGAAGAAGACAGACTCAGACAAGAGTAACGACAGTGAGGAGAAAGACAGCGAGGAGGAGGAGGTGGAGGAGGAGAAGACAGACTCAGACAAGAGTAACGACAGTGAGGAGAAAGACAGCGAGGAGGAGGAGGTGGAGGAGGAGAAGACAGACTCAGACAAGAGTAACGACAGTGAGGAGAAAGACAGCGAGGAGGAGGAGGTGGAGGAGGAGAAGACAGACTCAGACAAGAGTGACGACAGTGACGGTAGCGATGGGGAGGAGGAGGGGGATGAGGAGAAGACGTTGTTGGATAAGCTAGAGAAGGAGGTTGAGGAGGAGGGAGAGGAAAGTGAAGACGTCAGTGAGGGAGACGATGAGGAGAGTCAGGACAAAGATGACAGCAGTGACAAGGACAGTAAAGACTCTGACGGTGATGATGATGATGAGACGGAGGTGAAGCCAGAAGATGAAGACGGTGAGAGCCAGGAGCCCGAGGAGGAGCAAGAGAAGCAGCCAGATGATCCTGATTCCGAAGGTAACCTGACTGATCAGAAATAACTGGTATTGACAGATATGTTCAAGCTGAGGTCTTCATGTGTTAACCCTAACCCTTCAAACATAAAGAATTCAGAGCTCAAACCAGCTGAACCAGCAGCTTCATTACTCTCTGAACACATCTGAACACATCTGAACACACCACAACACATCTGAACACATCTGAACACACCACAACACATCTGAACACATCTGAACACACCACAACACATCTGAACACATCCGAACACACCACAACACATCTGAACACACCTGAACACACCACAACACATCTGAACACACCAGAACACACCTGAACACACCACAACACATCTGAACACACCTGAACACACCACAACACATCTGAACACACCAGAACACACCTGAACACATCTGAACACACCAGAACACACCTGAACACACCAGAACACACCTGAACACACCAGAACACATCTGAACACACCACAACACACCTGAACACACCACAACACATCTGAACACACCAGAACACACCTGAACACACCACAACACATCTGAACACACCTGAACACACCACAACACATCTGAACACACCAGAACACATCTGAACACACCAGAACACACCTGAACACACCTGAACACACCAGAACACATCTGAACACACCACAACACACCTGAACACACCACAACACATCTGAACATACCAGAACACACCTGAACACACCACAACACATCTGAACACACCACAACACATCTGAACACACCACAACACACCTGAACACACCACAACACATCTGAACACACCACAACACATCTGAACACACCAGAACACACCTGAACACATCTGAACACATCTGAACACACCACAACACATCTGAACACATCAGAACACACCACAACACATCTGAACACACCAGAACACACCTGAACACACCACAACACACCTGAACACACCAGAACACATCTGAACACACCTGAACACATCAGAACACACCACAACATATCTGAACACATCAGAACACACCACAACACATCTGAACACACCAGAACACATCACACATCAGAACACACCAGAACACACCTGAACACATCTGAACACATCTGAACACACCTGAACACATCACACACCTGAACACACCTGAACACACCTGAACACAACTGAACACACCTGAACACATCTGAACACACCAGAACACATATGAACACATCTGAACACACCACAACACATCTGAACACACCAGAACACATCTAAACACACCAGAACACACCAGAACACATCTGAACACACCTGAACACACCAACATTGGCGTAACCATCAACATTCACATTCACTGTGTAATCATTGAGGCTGAACAGCAGAAGAAGAGTTTCCTGTTTAGTTGGTAGAAGAATAAGATTTCCCAGAAATAGAAACCTGTCACACACAAGGAAATGTTCCAGAGAAAAACACGTGAATGCACACACACACACACACACACACACACACACACACACACACACAAGCCCAGGTTAACAGCCCAGTTGTTGATGTGTTGCGTGTCATTACCTGTTACAGCGGTGACAGCTGATGTTCCTGACCAATCAGACGACACCACCCAGGGCACCCCAGAGGGTAAAGGTCAACCCCTATTGTGACATCATAGTGTATTAAAATCAATCACAACACTAGACACTGGCCTGTCCATTAACCACATGAAGGATAGACAAACAGGACAGTAACATACTAAATGATCATAAGATTCGAGTCTAGATTCTAACAGTCTAACATTGATCTGTACGAATTCTCTCTCTGTCTCTTTCCAGTCATGAATTAGTAGCTCAGCCTCACTGAACTGTGGAAGCACACTGATCTACAGGTACTGCAACACACACACACACACACACACACACAGAAAAGAGAAACTCATTTAGTCATGTCACAGCTCTATATGGTCTATATTGTCATGGTGGCTCAGTCCAGGTTTCAGTTTGCTAGATTGAAGATTGAATCATTTTGAATTATGGATTGAAATCCTTTCCTCTTTCATTCTCAGAGCCAAGCTGGTGGCCTCCACAGCAGAATATCGACGCCATGACAACAACAACCTAAATTACAACTAAACTTTATTGTGAATCTCTAACAACTTCCTGCTAAACCGTTGTTCAGCTTCCTGCTCCTCTGAGCTGAATGAACTGATCTGCTGAAACCTGGTTTTCATCTTGTCTACTGTTTGTTTCTATGGTTGATGAAGCTTCCATGTCTAAAGCTGGTAGCTGGTGGTGTTTCACTGTCTATCCTCATTCTGCTTTCAGTCCTTGACATAAAAACAAAAAGCTCAATCAGCACTTTGTCCTTGGAACCGATAACGGCTGCTAATCTGTCATAATGTGCTGTAATACACAACAGCATTGTGATCTACTATGTTAGTCCACATCTGGATTCCAGCTCCGCTCTAAACATCTAGCAGGCTGCTAAAATAGTAGATCGATGGTGAATTTTTGGGGAAAGGTTTCCTGCTCTGCTCCCACATTAAACCTTGGTTCAGTTGAAGTTGATGAAATGTACATATATTCATCCATTCTGTGGTGTGGCTTGTGACTGTTAACGGTTTACTGTACTTTAAATAAATTTCAATTTATAGAGAAAATGCTGTAAAAACGACCGTGATGAAGAGAATCTGTATAGAGGACAGAGCAGACAGAGGAACTGCTAATAAACACTGAGATTTCAGAACGTTCACTCACTATGTGAGTGAATGTGTGTGTGTGTGTGTGTGTGTGTGTGTGTGTGTGTGGGTGTTAATGTCTGGAATGTGTATTTACGTGAGACAGCATGAAAGAGAAAGGGGAGGGAGAGATTATACTTCCACATATACTATATGTAATACTACATATACACAATATATACACACACATATATATTGTTTCAAGTTGTTTCACTTTTATTGGTTATTTTGATTAACTGTCTACTATTGCAAACTATTTGTTATAGAAATTGACTTGAAACTAAAGATGCAAACTTGGATTGTGAAGTCATAATTTCCTCCCACCTATTTCAACAAGGTTAACAAGCATCCCTGATATTTATGTCAGTTTATTCACAGCCACAAATACACAGACACAATACACAGCAAGCACATTCACATTTCCTTCAGAAAATGTACCTAATCTAGTCATTATTATTATCTACAATAAAATAATTAAATTCAACATAAAAACCAACCCAACTCAACCTCAGCACTATTGCTGCTTGATCTGAGTGCAGCCTTCGACACAATTGATCATACGATACTCTTGAACCGTCTTAGGGTTATATTGGTATCCGGTGATCAGCCCTTTCTTGGTTTAGGTCTTATCTACTCGATAGATCACACTTTGTCTTTTACAACAACATGACCTCAGTGTTGCAATATGGACAGGGCTCTGTCCTAGGACCACTACTATTCTCTATCTATATGTTACCACTCGGTGACATCATTCGCAAATTTGACATTAACTTGCACTGTTACGCTGATGACACCCAAATTTACATACCCGTCAAACCAACCGATAACACCCAATTCCAAAAACTAGAGGCCTGCCTATCGGAGGTCAAATGTTGGATGTCACTAAACTTCCTACTTCTCAATGCCAACAAAATTGAGATGCTGATTGTGGGACCAGCTAGACATAGAGAATAGTACTCTTAACTTTGATAGTTGTGTAATCTCCCAGAGCCCATACGTTAAAAACCTCGGGGTAAAATTCGACCCTACCCTCTCATTCGAGTTGCACATTAAGGAGACCACTGAAACAGCGTTTTATCATCTTCGCAATATTTCCAAAATTCGACCCATGCTAACAGAGTCAGACGCAGAAATCTTAGTACATGCCTTTGTATCATCCAGAATCGATTATTGCAATGTCCTTTTTTCAGGCTTACCTATTGGGCGCACTAAAAAACTACAACTGATCCAGAATGCTGCTGCCAGAATCCTGACCAAAACTAGGAAATTCGACCATATAACTCCCATCCTATCCTCATTACACTGGCTACCGATTCAGGCCAGGTGTGACTTTAAGGTGCTTTTACTTACGATGAACGATGGCGCGGCCGTGTCTAGACGCCGTCGTGGCAGCTCTGCGGAGATTGTGCGTTTTTTTAGTTTTTGTGTTTGTTTCAGGACAGGAAGGCTCTGCAGAGAGTAGTGCGTTTGGCTGAATGCACTATTGGAACTACACTCCCCACCCTGCAGGACTTGTACACCAGGAGGTGCAGAACCAGAGCTTGCAGGATCATGAAGGATCCTCACCACCCCAACAATGGACTGTTTCAGCTGCTGCGGTCAGGCAAGCGCCTTCACAGTCACGCTGCCAAAACAGAGAGACTGAGACGGAGTTTCTTTCCTCAGGCCATCAGGACTGTGAACTCCGACCTCACCAGGGTCCCCACCAAGACACACACACTGCCCCTCTTATGCACACACACACACACTTAGGTAGCGACTAAATCTAATTTATATACATATATACAAATTTTTCATATTTTACTATATTTTTACTTATATTTCTTACCATTGTAAATAGTGCTATTATTGTAAATATTGTGCTGTTTTTTTTTAATTGTAAATATTGTGACTGTTGTTGCCCTTTGCACATTCCTGCTGAGCATTGCCACTTTTCATTTCACTGCACACCCTGTGTGTGTGTATGTGACAAATAAAGTTCTTGAATCTTGAATATGAATCATTACATGGGATGGCACCGTCCTACTGATCAGATCTGATTAAACCATATAAACCAACACGCCCCCTCAGATCTCAGGACGCTGGCTACCTGTCTATCCCAGCAGTCAAAAAGAAACCTGCAGCTAACAGAGCCTTTTCTTACCGGGCTCCCTATCTCTGGAACAGTCTGCTGCCTCAATCAGAGAGGCAGGCTCTATCAAGTCTTTAAGTCAAGGCTAAAAACCCATTTATTCTCTCTATCATTTGACCAGCCTTGAGGGAGTGGCTCAGTCTCTTCTCAGAGTAAGGCTAGACCAGTTAGCTCATCCTAGCTCAGGGTCCTGATGGATACTAGCATCCTGCCTACATGTCCTATTCTCCTGGTCTAACCTGCTCCTGTCCACTGATTGGTCATGTCTGTCTGTGTGAGTGAGAGTGTGTCTGGGTGTGTGTGGGTGAGTCTCCTATCTGTTCCAGGCTGTCAGGGTGTGTGTGGGTGAGTCTCCTATCTGTTCCAGGCTGCAGCTCAGCAGAGTTGGCGTCTGGTTGGTCCCCTAGTCCTATGATGACACTGACTGAGCTGCTGTTTACTGTGATGCCACATCAGATCTGGATGTCCCACCATAATAAACTTTTATACATTGTGTATACACTGCTTGCCCAAACTCGCCATCTATTGCAGCCCAATCTCTCTGAGTAGCCCCTCGTAAGGTTTCTTCCAATTTTTTCCTAAAAGGTTTTGTGAGAGTTTTTCTTGTCCTCTGTGAGATGTCGTGTACTAACCATTTATTGTTTCACACTTTGGGCACTGTGAAGCCCTTAGAGACTGTAACGGTGGTTAAGGGCTATACAAATAAATGTGATTCGATTTAAATCAAATTATGAAAAGATGGAGCCCATTAATGAGGCTGGTCAACCAATCAGGGTTCAGTTATGGTTAATAATCTAGTTGTCTAGTTATACAGTTAGGCTGAGAAACAACATAAGACACTGAAAGCATGTGACATGGATGATTTATTATAAAACAGCATCAGAGTCTTTTACTGTAAAACACCACACCCTAACCCTACACATGCATACAGTATCACTGCCAAACATGACAACCTTTCTAGTAAATACCTCACATCACACACACACACACGCACACACACACACACCTCTCTGGTTGGACCACATTCCTGTAAGTGTGTGTTTCCAGTCAGATGTTGATCAGCCACATTCCTGGTGAATTAACTGTTATTGTTCCTACAGAACAAGGCAGGTGGTTAAAAACGGGGATTTATTGGTGACTAAGGCTGCGTTCACAGCCACCATGTTCTGGTCGGTTTAAACTCTGCAAACTCCTTTAATACAGTTTTTTTACAATCACTTTGGCACTGATTCCAATTGCTTGGATACAATACACATAAACCTAAGATCATTTGTTCATTGAACTAAAATCACCTGTTCAAAATGACACAACTTAAAGTATTACCATTTCAAAATGCAATTCACACATTACATCTGAGATGCCTGTCTTTTCATTTCATTACAATGATCTAATTATCAACTGATACAGCTTCTCAAAATGATAAGTAACTGTTGCATTACTCTTAATGCATAGTATGAAAGTTTCAGGATAACGAGATCCATTGACACCAATTACCGTGGAACGTGACATTATCTATGGATGTAATATTTCATCATCATTTTTTATCAGACACTCTTTTTAATGATTGTACGAACAACTGAAGCATGCTGAAGACTTACCGGTTCTCATTGCGGAAAGTTCTGATGATTGAGGCCACGGTTGACCTTCTGAGGTTTGGTTGAACCATTGTAGCTGCCTTAGTCATTGTCATGCCATGATTTACGACATGGTCTACAACTATTGCTCGGATTTCATTGGACACTCTTTGCTGTTGCTGCTGCTGTCTTGGTCTGTGGCCTTGTCCTCTACCATGTTCCCCCACACACACCTCTCAAATGAGGCCCATGGCCGCCTCTCTGGTGAGGCCTAAGCCCTCCTCTATGACGAGGCCCACGACCACCTCTCAGAAGGGATGCTTGTCCCCTGCCATTTCTTTGACCACCACATCTTCCTCCTCCCACTGCTTGACCTCTATTGCGACCTGGATTGCCTGTCAGCTCCATGTTATCGTGTTGTTGTAGGTGGATATCTATGGAGGGTTAAATGTGACAATATTAAATAAATAAATCATTAAATAAATCATTAAATAAAAGGGGAAATATATTAATAATGAATTAATTAAAATGGGAAATATAAGCTATTTAATTGTTCATTTCCACATTTATTTAATTATTTCCACATTTATTTAATTATTTCCATATTTAATGATTTATTTAATGATTTATTTATTTCATGGTTGGTGGTCTGTGTGTGCATTGTGAAATGTAAATCTGTCAACTCGTCCATCAAAGCCTGTGGGCGGAATCTAACATCTGATTGGTTTGCCAGAACAGTAAGTCAAGATCAATCGATAGCAGGCTACTGGATGTATGGGTGTCAGCCGTGTGCCTTCACATTCTCGTCCACTTGGTGGCGGTAAGGCGCCAATGAGTTGGATTGCCAACCATTTCTCAACGACCAAAAAGAACACCAAGAACTTCATCAGTTACTTGAGGAAATAGTTATTACCTTCAACTTAATGTTACAACTCATTTATCAGAATGTCGAAAAGCTGTCCAGAACTTTTGCAGGAGGCAGCCAATGTAACCCTCTAGACCCCAGTAGAATTCTAGAATGTTGCTGCAGTTCACTGAGAAAGTTAAATGAGCATTTTCTTACTCATTCCAAACAAATAGCTCTATTTAAAAAACAAAAAGAAATTGGTAATTGAAAGTTGAACACATGGCAAAAGATGTATGTACAACTTTCTTCAGATGGTACAAAGAAACTTTATTACTTCATTGGCATAACAGTGAAAGTTATCACATACTGTAAAACCAGTTTACAAAATGTATGACTTCAAAAGTCAACTAATCATATCCTATAATCAATACTATTTATTTTTACTACTTGTATATAAATATTATCTATCTAAAAGAAGAGAGTCTCTTCAGGTTGAGATCACTAGTAACATTCAGTGTTGGGCAAGCTACTTGGAAAGTGTAGTGAGCTAAGCTACCAGTTACTCTACATTAAATGAAGCTTCACTACACTGAAGCTACCCCCCAGAGAAATGTAGCAAGCTAAGCTACAGCAACATGGCAAAAGTAGTTTACTACATCAAAGCTATTTTTTTTTTTACATTAAACCAACTTCATTCCAAGTCAATGCTGATCAGTCAAACAGATAGGCAGGCAAAAAATGTTCAGTTCAATTGTTTATTAAATTACGTGTTTGAGGTCTTGGAAGTTGAGAGCAGCTTCTTCTTGGGGTTGCACAGTAAGCACCTGAACGCCTCATTTTTCTCTGTTGTTTCACTTAAACTCATGTATTAGCTCGAGGTACGGCCACGGCAACTCCCTCGGGATCAATTCCTCTCCGTCCTCACCCTGTGCCATCTTTCCATCAAGTAAACTCAAGCTCGCGGGTCTGTATTCGCCTGCAGCAGACAAGTTGCAGGCATCAGCCCAAGGATTGGTAAGTGATGTCACCGTCATACGGAAGTGCTTCTGTCGCCTACACATACAGGTCCGTGTATGGCGGTGGCGTCACTAACTGATCCTTAGCAGTTTTATTTCAGACCAGCAGAAAGCTCCAATGCGCTTGAGCCTGAGCTGCCTGGGGAAATGTAGCTTGTGTGGATGCTACCGCACTACTTGATCAATAAAAGAGGTTTGCTACTGAAAAGTTATTTGATTCAGAAAACAGCGACGCTACCACCACACTACTGAGAAATGTAGTTAAACTAGTAACGCCGATACTTGTAGAGACGCTACTGCCTAACACTGGAACGTTATATGATCCACAACATTTCTCCCTGCAGTGTCAAAATACAAGAGAAAACACCCCTGTATTTCACACAGACCCATACAGAAGTCTAATAAGATCAGACAACAAAAGTCGTCAAACTTATAAGGAGAAAACTCGGCATAAACTGGTCAGTCCTCCCGACGGACTCTTCGATGCACTCGCTCCCGGGAAACAGTGTCCCTCTCCGGCAGTCGCGACTAGGTAGGTTCCGCTATGTAATCAAGTTGATTTGTGGCTTGTTTTATCAAACAACAACAAGCGATTTCAATCAAAAAACCGAAACTCACAATGTCATCGTCACTTTCCATGATACATGCCGTTTCTGAATCTGTTTCACAGCATATCCTGACAGCTTCCATAAGGTTGTAAAACCGGGGACGCTTAGGCGGCGCAGCCATTTTTAGGACTACGGCGATAAGAAAATGAAACCCAGAAAAAACTACAAAATTGTCAACGTACAACCAACATTTTACGGTTCCGGTTAATCGATGACAACCTGAAGTATATATAAAACACAGTTCAAAACTTGATTTTCTGTTTTTTTATGCATTTTTAATGATCGGAAAATGACGGGCGCTCTTGGGTGCTATGGTAAAATATAGAACGGGCGCTCCAAGAGGCCCTGAGAAACACACCTCCGGCCACACAGTCCACTCCACAAGTCGTTGAGCAAGCATTAACATTCAACAGAAACCCTGTCCACTGAATCAGGGTTTGCAATATTAGACTCTATGTTCTCTGCTAATGCTAACATATTTCTAACTAAGTTAACTAAGACCTCTTGGGTAGGATCCGCCACTTTTTTGTAATAAAAATAAAGCAACAAGGAAGGATGCAGGCAAAAGCAATCGACTTAACTTGACCAACCAATCAGACGCAAGGCCCTCCCACAGGCTTTGATGGACGAGTTGACAGATTTACACTTCACAGTGCACACACAGACCAGCAACCATGAAATAAATAAATCATTAAATAAATCATTAAATATGGAAATAATTAAATAAATGTGGAAATAATTAAATGTGGAAATGAACAATTAAATAACTTATATTTCCCATTTTAATTAATTAATTAATATATTTCCCCTTTTATTTAATGATTTATTTAATGATTTATTTATTTAATATTGTCACATTTAACCCTCCATACATACCACTTATTTTACTCGTGTATATATACTCGTACCACAATGTGAAATCAATCATCAGTAACGAGTTGGCAGTATTACAAGTTACAAGTTACAAGTGCCTGCATACATACAGTGATGTCAAATCTGAAAACATGGTCTGGAAAGTAGTACATGGGACCATATAAACAGTCTGATAAAGAATCCATTTTACATCCATAGATAATGTAGTTCAATTGGTTCATGTTCCATGGTAATTAGTGTCAATGGATCTCATTATCCTGAAACTTTCATGATCTAAACATGGAATATTGTTCTTCAGTTTCCATAAAACTAACCATTAAGAGTAATGCAACAGTTACTTATCATTTTGAGGAGTTGTATTAATTGATAGTTAGATCATTGTAATGAAATTAATAGACAGTCATCTCACATGTAATGTGTGAATTCCATTTTGAAATGGTAATACTTTGATGTAAGTTGTGTCATTTTGAACAGGTGATTTTATTTCAATGAATATTGTAAAGCGCTTTGGATAAAAGCGCTATATAAATGCAGCCATTTACCAATTACCATTATGAACAAATGATCTTAGGTTTATGCGTATTGTATCCAAGCAATTGGAAAAAGTGTTAGAGTTTTGAAGAATGTGCATTTTGATCATCGGTTGTGAGTTTTGTGTCTAGAGTTTTGAAAAATTACATCAAGGTTCTGAAATCAGTGCCAAAGTGATTGTAAAAAACTAACTTAAAAATAAAACAAGAATAAAAGTAAGAATACTCAATTTTACAAACCAATACAATTAATGAAAGGCTTTCCTATAAAAGTATGTTTTAAGTTGATTTAAAATTAACAATTGAAGGTGCCTGGCAGATATCATCAGGTAAAGAGGTAACCAGGTAAACAAAACGATGCCTCGCCACTTCTTTTGTGGTAGACCTTTGGAACGACAACAATTTTGCGCCAGATGATCTTAAATTGCACGTTGGTACATACTCTGTCAGAGACTCTGATATATAAGAAGGAGTAATGTGCGTATTCCTTTTTGCAACTCTAGCAGCTGCTTTTTGTATAAACATTTTTTTTGGTAGACCGGTGAACAATGCATCACAGTAGTCAATGTGAGAAAACACAAAAGCATGTGTCCTGCAGCGTAAGAAAGGGCCGAACTTTAGCGATATTCCTGAGGTGAAAAAGGCAGTGACATGACAGTCCAGAACAGTTATTATTCATCCAGCTAACAATGCCAGATAGACAATTTAGTATCAACAGAACTAGCGGTGCTAGCGTCATCTGGTGCTACAGATATGTAAAGCTGGTTATCATCCACATAACCATGGAAATTGACCCCATATTCCCTAATATTTTGACCCAATGGAAGCATGTACAAATAAAACAGAAGAGGACCAAGTGTCGAACCCTGTGGAACATCCTGGCTACCACATAAATAAGTGATAAACCACTTCAATATATTCCCAGAGAGCCCAATCCATTTCTCAAGTCAATCTAACAGTATCAAGTTCAAGAAGTTTATTTGTCACATACACACACGGGGTGTGCAGTGAAATGTAAAAAGTGGCAATGCTCAACAGAAATGTGCAAAGGACAAAATAACAGGTTCACACTATTTACAATAAAAAACCAACACAATATTTACAATATTACAGTAAGAGCTCTATATAAAAAACAACACAATATTTACAGTAAGAGCACTTTGGAAATAAAAATATAGTAAAAAAGGGAAATCGTATCTATGTAATATAATATAAATTATGTGTAGTCGTTACCTAAGTGTGTGTGTGTGCATAAGAGGGGCAGTGTGTGGGTCTTGGTGGGGGCCCTGGTGAGGTCGGAGTTCACAGTCCTGATGGCCTGAGGAAAGAAACTCCGTCTCAGTCTCTCTGTTTTGGCAGCGTGACTACGGAGGCGCTTGCCTGACCACAGCAGCTGAAACAGTCCGTTGTTAGGGTGGTGAGGATCCTTCATGATCCTGCAGGCTCTGGTTCTGCACCTCCTGGTGTATAAGTCCTGCAGGGTGGGGAGTGTAATTCCAATAGTGCGTTCAGCCGAACTACTCTCTGCAGAGCCTTCCTGTCCTGAGCGGAGCTGTTGCCAAACCAGGCAGTGATGCTTCCTGTCAGGATGCTCTCTACAGCTCCAGAGTAGAAGGACTGAAGGATCCTCCGGGAGACTTTAAATTTCCTCAGTTGCCTGAGGTGGTAAAGGCGCTGCCTCACCTTTCTCACCAGAGTGTCAGTGTGTGTGGACCATGTGAGATCTTCGGTGATGTGGACTCTCAGGTATTTATACCTGCTCACCCTCTCCACAGTAGTCCCATTAATCCCCAATGGTGAGTACGTCCTCTGTTGTTGTGTCCTCCTAAAGTCCACAATCAGCTCCTTAGTTTTGGTGACATTCAAGAGGAGGCTGTTGTCCTGGCACCAGAGTGACAGATCAGCAACTTCCTCCAGGTAGGCCTTCTCATCGTTGTCGGAGATCAGGCCCACCACCACTGTGTCATCCGCAAACTTGATGATGGAGTTGGAGCTGAACCTGGCTACACAGTCATGTGTGTATAGGGAGTACAGTATATTGTATATTGTGTATATTGTGATCAGTAGTGTCAAATGCTGCACTAAGATCCAGTAATAGAAGAACTTATCAACATTTCTCAGATCTCAGATCATTGAGCATTCAGCTGTCAAGGGTAGCAGACTAGCGGGCCCAAGCACAGGGAAGGCTGGAGGTGACCGGAGGAATGGAGATGGCAAGGCAGTGTGATAGACGGGGGAAACGAAGATGGGTGAGTAGCATGCAGGTTAGCAGGCAGGTGGCAGGCAGGTAAGCAGACAGGCTAAGTTCCTGGAGTGCAGGAGACAAAGCAGGTATTAGAGGAAGCAAACACGGGGAAACAAGCATAGGTGATGTCCACCATGAAGAAAGGCTGGACAGTAGCTATCACTGAAGCAGAAGCAACAACCTGGCGGTGAGTGGGAGGAAAGCCGGGGTAGATAAACAGGAGAGTTGATGAGCTGATGGAAAGCAGGTGTGCAGGCTGAGGAGCTGATGAGCCAGTAACAGGGAGGAGTGTAGGACCCAGGAAGGTGGCAGGACAGGAACACCCATACACGCCCACACACACACAAACACAGAGAGAGACAAAACAAGGGGCATGAACCACAGGAGGAATGGGAAACACAGGAGACATAAGGGAAGACAGGGGCACGGTCGTGACAGTACCCCCCCTCAATGGGAGCCTCTTGGCGAGCCACCAGGCTTGTCTGGATTCTCCCGGTGGAAATCCCGGATGAGGGAGGCATCTAAAATGAGCCGGCGAGAGACCCAACAGCGCTCCTCCGGACCGTATCCTTCCCAATCCACCAGATACTGGTATCCACGGCCTTGGCGGCGCATGTCCAGCAGCTGCCGGATGGTGTAGGCTGGGTGGTCATCAATGATGCGAGGAGGGGGAGGCGCAGCAGGTGGAGGATACAGGGGGCTGGTGGAGACCGGTTTCAACAGGGAGACATGGAATGTGGGATGGATGCGCATGGAGGAAGGGAGCTTGAAACGGACAACAGATGGGTTAATAACAGAAACTACTTCAAATGGGCCACTGAACCGGGGTGTGAGTTTGCGGGAAGTAGTCTTGAGTGGGAGATCCTTGGAGGAAAGCCAAACCTTCTGACCAGGTTGGTAGCTGGGCGGAGGGGTCTGATGACGATCGGCAATGCGGCAGTTACGCTCAGCCGAGCGGAGCGGGCGTTCCTCCAGACCCTGCGACAGCGGTGAAGGTGAGACTGGACCGAAGGGACTGCAATCTCTGCCTCCTGGTCAGGGAATAAAGGGGGAAGGTAGCCCAGAGAACACTCGAAGTGGGACACCTGTGGCGGCGCTGGAGAGCGAGTTGTGAGCGTACTCAATCCAGGGTAGATGTGTGCTCCAAGCGGTTGGGTTCTGACTGGCGGCACAGCGAAGCGCAGCCCCGAGGTCCTGGTTGGCCCGGTCCGACTGCCTGTTGGTCTGGGGATGAAAACCCAAAGAGAGGCTTACCGTGGCTCCGAGGGCCTGACAGAACGCCTTCCATACCTGGGAGATGAATTGGGGACCCCGGTCAGAGACGATGTCTGTCGGGATACCTGTATATGGTTGATCATTTGGTCAGCGGTCTCAGAGGCTGATGGAAGCTTGGGATGGGCCACAAAATGCACCACTTTGGAGAATCTATCGACAATGAGTATGACAGTGTTACCGTTGGAAGGAGGGAGTCCAATAACAAAGTCCAGTGCAATATGGGACCAGGGGCGGCCAGGAGCCGGTAGCAGGCCGGTGGGGGGTTTGTGGGAGGACCTGGATCGGGTTGGTGTTGAAGAGCAGCATTGACGCTGGACTCGATCTTCCAGGTAACTGCAGCCCCTATACAGGACAGAGGCAGGGTGGTGTCTGGTCTAGTTGGCAAATCCGAGGAACTGCTGCAGCCGTTTCAGAGAGGTTGGCTTTGGCCACTCTGCCACTGCCTGGATCTTATTAGGATCAGTCCTCACCTGCCCGCTCTCGATGATGATGTCGACATGGAATTCACATTTCTCGGCTTTGATGAACAGCTTATTCTCCAGGAGTCTCTGCCTGGCATGGTGGGTGTGTTCGTCCAGGGTCCGGGAGAAGATGAGGATGTTGTCGAGGTAAGCGAACACAGATCGGTTGAGAAAGCTGTCTTCCACTCGTCTCCCTCCCGGATGCGAACCAGGTGATAGGCGTTGCGGAGATCCAGTTTGGTCAATATGGTGGCCCTGTGGAGTGGCTCGAACGCAGAACTGAGGAGAGGGAGTGGGTATTTGTTCTTTATGGTGATGGCATCGAGACCACGGAAAACGATGCAGGGGCGGACAGCCTTGTCTTTTTTGTCCACAAAAAAGAAACCTGCGCCGACCAGGGAGGAGGATGGTCTGATGATTACTGCCACCAGTGAGTCGTGGATGTATGTTTCCATGGCTTCACGTCCCAGACGAGACAGGTTGTAGAGACAGCTGGAAGGCAGGGGGGCCCCAGGGAGGAGGTCAATGGCACAGTCACAGGGATGATGAAGGGGCAAGGAAAGGGTATGATGTTTGCTAAAAGCCTCACCGAGGTCATGATAACAAGCTGGGATGGTTGTGAGGTCTGGAGCAGGGGAACAGAGGCCTCTGCAGTAGTGATGGCCGATTCGCGAACGAATCGTTCAAAAGAACCGAATCAGTTAAGTGAGTGAGTTGATTCGACTCGCACATGCGACTGAATTGATTCAGCAGCGGTTATAGCAGCGCCAGAAAAAAAATAATTTATTTAAAAAATCACCAGTTAATTTATCAAACAACATCTTAAACATTACAAAAACTGTTGTCAATGTATATAGAATGTAATAGATCACTACATTATTACATTGGCCTTTTTCATAATCCAATATGGCTCCTTGATCCGGCGGGTAAGCGGAAGTAGTCTCTCTCGTTCATCGGACGAGAGGGCAGCTGAACGAGAGAGACTGAGCGGCTCGCGAACGAGTCGAGAGAGCAGATGAACGAGAAAGACTGAGCGGCTCGCGAACGAGTCGAGAGAGCAGATGAACGAGAGAGACTGAGCGGCTCGCGAACGAGTCGAGAGAGCAGATGAACGAGAGAGCAGATGAATATCGGACTTCTCGGACTCAATCGGACATCTCGCGAACCGAGAGAGCAGATGTCCGAGATGTCCGAGTGGTTCACGTCTGATGAACGAGAGAGACTACTTCCGCGTACCTGCCGGATCAAGGAGCCATATTGGATCGTGAAAAAGGCCAATGTAATAATGTAGCGATCTATTCTGGACACATTGACAACAGTTTTTGTTGTTTAAGATGTTGTTTAATAAATTAACTGGTAATTGGGTAAACTATAAGCCATTTAACATTTAACATTGGTCAACAAAACTGTCTCTATTAGAAAAAGAAAGTCAAGAGCACACAAAATAAAATGAAATCAATAGCAATACTCTGTGTAAATACTATAAATATTATTATTGTCATTAACCTGTAGTTTAGTTGGTGTTTTACAGTTGGTTACACATCTGGTTTGAAAGGGGTGGCGCTCATGTGATGCCATTACTAATAGCTCAGTTAGTAGAGCAGCAGACTTTTATGCTGAGGATTGTAGGTTCAAACCTCACATGGGGTGGTATGTTTTTGTTGGTGAATCATAATGAATCGATTCAGAATCGATGCACTTCTATCGGACGGCTCGAAAGAATCGAGTTAGTTAGAAGAGTCGGTCTTCCCATCACTACTCTGCAGGAGAAAGAGCAGACTGCAAACAGGAGGAGTGGCAAAACGAGCTCCAACTCACCACTCTGCCGGAGACCCAGTCGAACTGTGGATTGTGCCGCTTGAGCCAGGGTTGACCAAGAATAAGAGGAGCATGGGGAGAGAGAATGACGTGAAACTGAATGGCCTCAAGATGATTGCCGGATAGGACCAGACTCAGGGGTTTAGTGCTGTGGGTGACACAGGCGAGGAGTCTGCCGTCCAGGGTGTTGGTGTCCAGGGGAGGGGTGAGTGGTTCCACCGCTATGCCAGCCTGGGCGGCGAAGTTGGTATCCAGGAAGTTCTCATCCGCACCGGAGTCCACGAGAGTTGACAGGGGGATGGACATCTGGTCTAGCACGAGGGTGGCATCAAGCAGCATATGGGGCCGAGGAAGAGGGGAAGAATGGTCTTGGCTCCCCTTTTGGCCAAAGAGGGCAGGTAGCGAGGTGATGACCCACCTCGCCGCAGTAAATGTAGGCGTTCCACCGGGGAAAGGCGGGTAGTTTTAAACTACCATTTCCAATATTTTGACATAATATTTTGCTTAAAAATGGAAGGCGTGGAATTGGTCTAAAATTGCTTAATTTAGTAGGACCTAAGTTATGATTTTTTATAAGGGCTCTGACAGTTGTGATTTTAAGAGAGTAATATGTTATGTCTTAAGCTAAATATGATAGGGTCTGGAACTTTACCCACAGTTATATCAGATCTGATATCTGTCAACATTGCAAAATCCTCACATTTAGTTTGAGATTCTTCAATGAGACCATGAGTAACATCACAGGGGTTTAAGGAGTTTAGTTGGTTGGTTTCCAGGTGAGAACAACGCCATTCACCAAATTACCAATCAAGACACCTGACCATGTCTCAGTCCTCAACTCAACCAATCAACCAGCTTCTGGGGAGTCATGAGACTTCTGATTGGTCAGTGTGAACCTGAACCAAACAAATACAAAAATACAACAAAGTTAACTTTTCCTGGAAGATCTCAGCCTCACTGCTTCCTTCTGGTCAAACACTGCAGTCACAGTCGCTCTGCTTCCGTCAGCGTTAATAAGTTAAGATGCTTCCTCGTTATCTACCTGATAAATCACTTACTGATAAATCCCCTCCAGTCACATACTGGTAGGTTCTAAACATGTAGGTGGCTGGTAAAATAGAGAAAGTGATGGTGTATTATGAGATGTACTGGTTCTCTCCTATCAGCCTTCTATGGTCACATCACTGGTTTGGTTTCAGTTTCCATCCCTACTGCAGACAGAAATACCATTAATCTTCATTCAATCAATACGTTTTATCTTCATTAAACAGGCTGCAGTGTCCTGGTGGGAAACACTCGACCTGAGGTGTGATCATAAGGCAGTTATCATAAAGAGTCATAAGGACCCGTAAGGAACATAAGGGAGTTATCATAAAGACTCATAAGAAACATAAGGAAGCTATCATAAAGAGTCATAAGGAACCATAAGGAACATATGGAAGTTATCATAAAGAGTCATAAGGAACCATACGTTTTCATATCATTATGAGACATTATAAGGCATTATAAGCACATTATGAGTGCATGATAATTATTATAATCAGAGAATGATAATAAATAAAACATGCAAAGGATTTATTGTGTTTTATACTTTGTGGAGCAACTGTATAGTTAATTATACATACTTTATGATGATTATACTGTAAAAGAAACTTTTCTTTTATAATCTACTGATAATGAATCACAATGCTCTTCTGGTGAAGTGTTGCCTTGGTGTGTTATAATCTGATAGTAGCAGGGGGGGGGGGGTAGGAGGAAGGGCAGCTGGGGGCAGGGGAGGTGAAGCAGCGAAACAGGAGGTGCATCAGGTTTCATCCAGGACAACCAGTGGTCTGGAAGACTGGAGCCTCTGATGGAGCAGATGGAGTTTCTCAGATCAGACTGACCTGGTGGTCGTGGGGGGGGTTAAGTGGCTCACACCAACAAGGAAGAGGAGGAAACAGAAGAAGGTGGTAAAGGAGGGATGAGGTGAAGGGGGGAGGGAGGGATAAGGGAGAAGGTGAAGGAGGGAGGGAGGGAGGGATAAAGGAGGGATGAGGGAAAAGAGGGAGGGAGAAGTGAGGAGGTGAAGAGGTGAAGGAGGATAAGAGTCACTTCCTGCCAAAGAATGGTTGCTTGTTTCCTAGATTCTTGATTGGTTAATGGGGTCCTGACTCGGCCAATAGCAGGGCAAATCACTGGAGCCTGACGCACGCATGCACGCGCGCATACACACACACACACACACACACACACACACACACACACGTGCACACACTTTCCCAGAGTGTGTGAAATCTCAGCCTAAAAAGCTTCCTTCAGTTCAGTTTCAGATGGAAGCAGCTGATAGGTCGATATCTGTGAGAAGAGAATTACCTTTACCTGAAACAACCAGGACACACACACACACACACACATAAACATACACACACACTAAAACACACACACACAAACACACACACACACACACACACAAACAAACAGAAGATGTGTTAAATATCAGGAAACGTATGATCAGCCACTCTGTGTACATTCTGTACACAATGCAGTATAAAGTAGCTGTAGTACTATACTACTATTTAGTATAGTACAATAGTAATTGTACAACTAGCAGCAGTATTATAATACATTGATAGCTGTCGTTAATATAATACACTGCGTTGCATCATAACTGTGGTTTTCAGTTTGCTGTGTGTGTTAACCTATATTCTATGTTGTATCATAATCTGTATTAAATCATAATATTCTAGATTGTATCACAATGTATTAAATCATAATATTCTAGATTGTATCACAATAATGTATTAAATCATAATATTCTAGATTGTATCATACTAATCTGTATGAAATCATAATATTCTATGTTGTATCATAATAATCTGTATTAAATCATAATATTCTATGTTGTATCATAATAATGTATTAAATCATAATATTCTAGATTATATCATAATAATCTGTATTAAATCACAATAATATCATAACTGTGGATTTCAGTGTGCTGCGCATTACCAATAGTTTTAGTTAATGTATCATAATCATTTGTATTGTATCACAATAACCCTGTATCTATTGTATTGTAATTTAATAATTGTAACGTATCATAATAATCTATATCGTATCATAATAACATCAAAACTGGTTTTCAGTGTTTCTTACTGGTGCTAGATTCATGTTGCTCTTCTGTCCCACAGCCCTTCATTACAATCAGGACATCAGGATCAAAGGTCTAGATCAGCCATGCTGGACCAGACTATACCTAAGTGCTTTTAATTAGTGCTGGATCTAATCCCAGACCTGGTTCCAATCCAGTTCTGGTTTCAGGGCAACAAGCCTGTTGTTATGAGTCACTTGCTCCTGCTGCAACAGAGGACCTTCGATCTGCTGCTGTTGTAAAAATAAAGGTTGATAAATATAAAAAGCTATATAGTTATAACATTATCAGCCACTATTCACGTTGCACAAAGACATTATGAAGCTTTCAGTCAACATAACTATACACCAAAATAAGCACAGAGGCTCAGTGGGTTTGAATACAACCCCGAATACTCTTTCAATTTATACTCTCTTACACAATATCTAATATGGGATTGTGGCAGACTGGGGGTGTGGTGGAGGTGTTGGCTGGATATCAGGGAGAATAAGGGTGGTAAACTGGTTCTCCCAGCATCTGAAACTGATGGCAGCCAATTAAGGCTACAACTGCAGCCTGGAACTGATTTAACTGTGTGTTTGTCTTTTCCAGTGAGAGAGAACTACACCTTCAACTGGCACACTGACCTGAAGGACTGAGCGGAAAAGCTGAAGACCACCTTGGGAGCGGCATGTGCATTATGTGGATTATATGTGCATTCTTTTTCCTTTCGCACAAATTATCGCAACTCTAGCCAATGACAAATGGCATTCCGAAAGTTTTCCGAAAACAATCTCTCAAGTGGATTCATTTGAAAATGTCGGCCTTGCGTTGTAGTGTGAAAACGATGATGCTGATCCAGGCGTGGATCCAGCGGCTGGCCCGAGTTGTCTGAGCATGGAATAAAGTATGCGTTTTTGGTAGTTTAGTGTGGATGACAAGCTTTAACAGCTTGGTGTGGACATAGCCTAAACTAGTTAGGACTGAGCCTAGCAGATTGTCGTGGCCTGTCTTATGACAATGGAAGTAACATGATGGGGCACAAGCAGGGGGTCCAGAAAAGGGTCTTTATGTCTCTTTTAGTTAATTTGCCAAACTAAGTCAAGGGGGCCTCAAAGCATAGCTGTGCCTAGGGCCTCCAAATAGTCAGCTACAGCCCTGCCCATAGGTGTTCAATTGGGTTGAGATCTGGTGACTGAAGACCATAGCATATGATTCACATCATGGTCAAACTCATCAAACCATGAGTGCCCTGTGGATGGGGGCGTGGTCATCCTGAAAGAGACCACTCAGGGTAGAAATATTTCATCATAGGATAAAGGTGATCACTCAGAATAACTTGGTATTGATTAGCAGTGATCCTTCCCTCTAAAGGGACAAGTGGACTCAAACCATGCCAGGAAAATGCCCCCCCGGCATAACAGAGCCACCAGGAGGACAGGAGGAGTACAGAAGTCTGGTGGAGGACTTTGTGGTGTGTTGCGAGTAGAACCACCTACAGCTCAACATCACCAAAACAAAGGAGATGGTGGTGGACTAGGGATTCACAAGGAAGACTAGGGCCAAGCCGACGGATGTGGAGACGGTCAGGTCCTATAAGTACCTGGGAGTTCACCTGGACAACAAGCTGGAATGGGCCGGCAACACCGAGGCCCTGTACAAGAAGGGCCAGAGCCGACTCTACTTCCTGAGGAGGCTCAGGTCCTTCAACATATGAGGTTCTCTGCTGCATATGTTCTACCAGTCGGTTGCGGCCAGTGTCATCTTCTTTGCCGTGGTGTGTTGGGGCCCTAACACCAGGGCCAAGGATACCAACAGGCTGAACAAACTGATCAGGACGGCTGGCTCTGTTGTGGACATTAACCTGGACACCCTGGAGGAGGTGGCAAAGAGAAGGATGCTGGCCAAACTGCTGGCCATCATGGATAATGTCCTCCCACCCCCTCCATGACATGGTTATGAAGCAGCCATAGACAGATCCCACCACGGTGCAACAGAGAGCGCTACAGGAAGTCTTTCCTGCCGGCCGCCATCAGGCTTTTCATTCATTCATTACTATTCTTTAACTCTGTGTATATGTACCATCCATTCATTCACAAGCTGCTCTTCCCAGTCTTATTACCTGTATATATGTAAACATCCATCCATCCACTGTACATCCTGGTTCTATGTCACCTAGTATTGTAGTATTTAGTATTTAAACTTTTGTATTTTGTACCTTGCCTTTGTATTTTGTACATTCTGTTTTTGTCTTGTGATACTGTTATGCTGCTGCAGCCCCAGAATTTCTACCTGGGAACAATACAGTATCTTTGATCTATCATCTTTGGCAGTCTGATCACGTCCTGCATTGATATTCTCAATCACCAATTTCCAACCCTATTTAATGATGTCTTTCCATAGATCTAAATGCAGATGTCCCTTTAGTCCCTGTTCCAATTGAAGCCAGTTGATTCTTTGTGACTGAAGCTCCTGCCATCCGCCCCAATAATGAACCCTCTTTTGAAGTCATTTAGATCTTTTCCTCTTGTCATCTTGATCCCAAACTGCTTATTTTAAGTGCTGTCCTCCTCCAGTCCCCGAGATCAGGTTCTGGAGCTGGTAGGAACTCAGTGGCTTGCTCAAGGACACTTCAGCAGGGTGGGAGTTTGAATCTCTCCCTGCTGAACACGGATCATACATGTTAGAATAAATCAGGAGGACACGTCTCCTCCTCCTCTTCATCCCCTCCTCTTCCTCCTCATCACCTCCCCCTCATCACCTCATCATCATGTCTTCCTCTTCATAACCTCCTCTTCATCACCTCATCACCCCCAAAAGTGGTTGCTCAACAAGACAATGATCCTAAGCATTCAAACAAATCTACCTAAGTATGTAGGAAGAATATGTTTAGTGTTTTGTATTGACCTAAATCCAACTGAAATGCTGTGGCAGGACCTGAAGCCCTCAAACCTCACTGAGTTGGTCAAGTTCTGTAAGGAGGAGTGGGAGAAAATCCAGTTTCCTGTCTGATCACTGGCTATAGGAGACATTTACTCCAAGTCATTGCTGCTAAAGGACGAGCCGCAGGTTATTGATTGAAGGAGTTCACATATTTTTGCACGCTGGGATATCTATTTCTATTAAATAAACCAGCTTTGTTAAATAAACAGTGTGCTTGTTCTTTATTTGGGGTATCTTCAATTTATAAATGCTACCCCTCGGTAACATCATCAGGAGACAGAGGATTGACTTCCACAACTATGCTGACAATACACAATTATATATCTCTGAGTCTCCTGATGATGTTATCCCCACTGACAAATTATTTAAGTGCATTGATGACATTAACACATGGATGACCCAAAACTTCCTTCAACTTAATAAGGACAAAACAGAAGTGTTGGTTGTTGGAACAGAATCCCAGAGAGAAAAAGTGACTGCACACTTAAAATCTCTAACATGTAATATGTAGCCCCTGGCCAGGAACCTAGGCTTTAAATTTTGATGCCCACATTAACTATGTCACTCCTGCCTGGTCTTCCCAAGAAATCTTTACGGAAACTGCAGCTAGTCCAAAATTCTGCAGCTCGTGTTACTAAGACCAGAAGGAGAGAACATATAACATCTGTTTTAGGGTCCCTACACTGGTTGTGTCCTGCATTCCCCTCAAATCCTCTGGCATGGGCCTTTTAGTTGCCTTTAGGGAGAACACTACTACCTGTAGCTTTCAGTTTTATTGGCCGCGCCTCTGGAAAAGCCTGCCTGAGGATCTGAGGGCATCACAGTCTGTGGACATTTTTAAATAGCGTCTTAAAACGTACCTTTTACAATAGGATGCTTTATACTTTATTTTTATTTTTTTTATTATTATTTTTGTTATATTTTTTATTGTTTGCTCATTTTGTGTTTTTGTCTTTCTGCACAAAATGTGCTATATAATTAAAGTTTGATTTGATTTGATTCATTAAGATTTGGTGTTTAGATAAGGTTAGGGTTAGGTTATTCCTCTATAATATAGAAATAATGACCACCTGCTGCTGTCTGGTGGTCCTGTAACATTGAGATTAAGTGGCTAGTGAATGGTTGTTGTTGTAGCCTTTGTGGTGTGTGTGCGTGTGTGTTTTATCCCAGCAGTGATAAACTTGGTTCAGTGGTTTTGTTAGTATGTCTTAGTGTTGTGATGTTGACTGGAACAGATTTATCTTCTCTGTTGTCACCAGTTGGTCTCTGTTTCCTCTGATCTACTGTAGAAACATCATGAAAACCAGAGACTTAAACAGACTGATCATCCAGTACAAACACACTGGTGGCAGGAATACAGGAGGGCATTGTAGGGAAGAGAAGGAGGAGGAAGGGGGGGGGGGGAGATATGGATGTAGTTAACAGGAATGTTGGCAGGCTGTTCTCTACAGCTCCATATCCTCATCATAAGGTTACCTTTGTTGGATGTGGCTCTGAGGGTTGAAAGTGAAGTAAAGAGTCCCTGGTTCTTATAATTATACCATGGTCTTGGAGAACACTGTATTCTGATTGGTTGTTAGAGTGTTGATTAATTTCAGATAACCGCATGGCTCTGATGTGGTACCAAACCTTCTACCTCCACCCTAGAAGAGGATTGCAGTTGACCCTGGTACCTGGGAACATCTGGTTCTCAAAGGAACTGATATCTTAACTAGGTTATTCGATCAGGCACTGATCTAGCCATCTTTTCAACACCAACATGCCAGATGTGTTTTTTTCTTTTACTCTAGTGGAGCAGAATGGCTGAGAATGCAAGGGAGCTTGTACAATCACTGTTAAATGAAAATTTTCTGGAAACTATAGCGAACGCTTGCCCCAGGACACCAAATGTTGCGGCTGTCGGCAGGGCACCCCCGCTTTCAGTCGGCGGAGGAAATGGAGTGGGCTCTGCTGCAGTAGTCTCATGCAACAGGAGCTACCATTAACAACACACCTGAGCTCGGTACTATCTGCCAGAATAAAGTGATTCCTGAATATCTGCAATTAAATCTGCAAAACTGACTGAAAGCGGGGCACCCTGCCGACAGCTGCAACATTTGATGTCCTGGAGCAAGCGTTCGGTATAGTTTCTAGAAAATTTTCATTTAACAGTGATTGTACAAGGTCCCTTGCATTCTCAGCCATTCTGCTCCACTAGAGTATAAGAAAAAAACACATCTGGCACGTTGTTGTTGAAAAGATGGCCAGAGCCCGAGGGGTCAGCAGTGCTAGAGTCCAAGGAGCCGGCGGTGGCAGAGCCTGAGGAGCCGGCGGTGGCAGAGCCTGAGAAGCCGGCGGTGGCAGAGCCAGAGCCTGAGGAGCTGGCAGTAGCAGAGCCAGAGCCTGAGGAGCCAGCAGTAGCAGAGCCAGAGCCTGAGGAGCCGGTGGTGGCAGAGCCTGCGGTGGCAGAGCCAGAGCCCGAGGAGCCGGCAGAGCCAGCAACGGTAGCAGAACCAGAGCCCGAGGAGCCGGCGGTAGCAGAGCCAGAGCCTGAGGAGCTGGCAGTAGCAGAGCCAGAGCCCGAGGAGCCAGCGGTGACAGAGCCTGAGGGGCCGGCAGCAGCATGACCAGAGCCCGAGGAGTCAGCGGTAGCAGAGCTTGAGGGGCCGGCAGCAGCATGACCAGAGCCGAGGAGTCAGCGGTAGCAGAGCTTGAGGGGCCGGCAGCAGCAGGACCAGAGCCCAAGGCAGCAGCCCATCCCCAGAGCCAGCAGCAGCAGCAGCAGAACCAGCAGCAGAACCAGCGGAGCCAGTGACCGTGGTGGGGCAGTGGCTGCCCCTGAGCCAATGGTGCCAGCAGCAGAGCCAGCGGCGGTGGTAGTGGCAGTGACAGCCCCCAAGCCAGTGAAGCCAGCAGTGGTGGCCCCATCCCCAGCGGCAGCAGCAGAGCCAGCGACGGTGGCAGTGGCAGCCCCTGAGCCAGCAGTGGTGGCCCCATCCCCAGAGCCAGCAGCGGTGGTAGTGGTGGAACCAGTGGCAGTGGCAGCCCCAGAGCCAACGGCGGAGCCAGACCCCGAGCCAAAGGAGCCAGTGGTGGTGGAACCAGTAGCAGCCCCAGAGCCAACAGAGCCAGCGGTGGTGGAGGCAGTGGCAGCCCCTGGGCAGCAGCGTCAGGAGCAGTGGTACTGGTGGCAGCCCTGGGGTCAGCAGCAGAGCTGGCATTGACAGAAATCCCAACAGCAGAACCAGCAGCTGCCCCCAAGCCAGCAGCAGTGGAAACCCCAGAGCCACCCCAGCCTGAGCCAACACCTGAGGTTTCAGTCCACCCTGAGCCGGAGGATGCAGGGGAAGCAGAGACTGAGGCGGAAGTGGTAGAAACTGAGCCCAAAGCTGAACCAGACCCTCCGGAGGGTGCAGCTACAGAGTGTGGAGTGCCGACCTGGACAACCAGAGGTGAGAGAAGCCAGCACCACTCTAACCTCTCTAAACTGCTTGGTTCCCAGGAGCGGCCTTTTGATCCCAGTGGTCCAGACAGCCGAGATGTGGCAGTGATGGCGAACCAGATGTCCTTCATCACTGCAGGGCAGCTCAGATCTCCCTACAGCTCTGAGCTGAGTGGGGGGATATGTGGCAGACCGAGGCATCTGCCATTGGAAAACTGTGGGGAAGGGACTAATGAACTTTAATTAATAAATAAATATATATATTTATTTATTAATTAAAGTTCATTGTATATACAGTATGTATGTATGTATGTATATGTTTCAATTGAATTTGTATGATATAACATGAAACAAAAATTATTGCTGCTCTGTTAAAAAATTGTATTTGTTTGTCGTTATTTACTTGCGACATATTCCTAACCGCAAGTTTCAAACTCCGTCTGCGAATGCCCAACATGCTTAGTAGTCCAAAAACGGACTTTGCCACGAAACCTCGACAGCCAACTTCTACCGGCCGTACTCGAGCCCTCCAACCTCGCTGTTCAGCCTCCGCTGCCATCTCCGCATATCTCACTTTCGTTCGCTTGCCTCTTTAACTCGGTCTTCCCAGGGGACCATGAGCTCGATAAAATAAACTAGCTTCTGCACCTCAGACCACAGTAGCATATCCGGCAGTAAGCTAGTGCTAACTATTTCTGCCGGCACAGTTAACTGCTCAAACAAGTCTACCTTTATTTTCCAGTCTCCGCCCACTCTGAGCTGTCCTGGCTCGTGCCTACGTGCGCACCCCCTTGATCTAACTTTTTCTTCCTCACGTACAAATCCAATCTGTTTAACTTCCTTATGAACAGCTGAAGAATTCACTTCTAGCCATTTTTCCTCAACTGCAGTTGCCAAACATTTCAACACCTGATTGTGATGCCAAGTGTATCGCCCCTGGGAAAGACTAACTTTACACCCTGACAGTATATGTCTGAGCGTACATATGCTGGAACACAATGGGCAGGCAGCATCCTCACCCATCCACTGACGGTTTTGGGGAGATGGCAGCACATCATAAGTAGCCCCTATAATAAATCTAATTCTGCTTGCCTCCATGCTCCACAACTCTCTCCACTTCAAACTTCTTTTCTACATTCTCCCAATTCACCCACTGTCCTTGTTTTGCCTGCGACACTGCCTTAGTACATCTTACTACCTCCTCCTGACAATGTACATCTTCAACTACCAGGTTTCTTTTTTCTACTACTGTTGCCTTACTCCACATAGGTTTCCCTGCACACAGCCCTAAGCCCCCAAGCCCATGCTGCACCTCGCCTACGATGTCCCTATGTCTAAGTGCTGTCTGTGCTTGCTGCACTGCCTCTTTTGGGTTCCACTTCCTCCCTGTTTAAACTTCTTGTCTACCTTCCCTTTAACAATTGAAATAGACTTACTTGGCTTCACTTTCATCCTAGCCCACTTAGATTACTATTTAGCTTATCCAGTAACCTGCTAGTACATGGAGCTATTGACGTTATTGTAGTCCTATCATCCATGTAAGCCCTAATTGGTGGGAGGCGCAGCCCTCCCTGCAGCCTTTCCCCACCCACTACCCATTTTGAAGCTCTAATAGTTTTTCTGAATCGCTAAAACACTAAACCCCATTCTCTGAACCAAATGCTCAGTGGCCTAAACCCATTTGTTGAATCAATCACTCTTTTGGCAAAACCTAAAACAAGTTCAGGTAGTTAGACACCATTTGCAAATCTCATCCACTCTTTTTGCAAAACTCTAAACACATTCTCACTCAATAAAACACATTTCGCACTGTGATGCACTTGTGTTGCAAAATGGTAAACACGGGCGGCAAAAACGCAACTATGATAGACCATGTTCTTGTTCATGGAATGACTACAAGGGAAGCAGGACGAAGACGCTGAGGCAGAATGAATCTCTCATTGACTTTGAGTGTACTGTAATGTGCTTTTCATTGAGTTTTTCTTTTTCAGCTTACTGTATAAGTGCTGAATATACCGATATATACACATTCAATACTTATAGTATACAATATATTCACTGTACTAAGTTGTGATTACTATAGTTTTTTTATTTCAAAATGCGTTTATATACAATAAACATTTTTTTCTGTAACGACATGCCCTGGACGCTGTGTTCTCAATCTCCTGATGTAGTGTCTAAGGAATGCTCTGTAGTGTTTCTATATTGACTGGCTGTGTGTATGATCTGAAAGCATTGTTTGATTTTGAGCATAGATTAAATGGTTTTGAGGCAATTGTTTGATTTTGCCAGAAGAGTCAGGGGTTTTGTGAATGTAGTTTGAAGATTTGGTTTTGTGTTTAACGTTTTGAGAAAATGGGTGAAGGTTTCAAGAAATGTGTCTTAGCAATTGAGAAAAACTGTAATGACCTTGATTGCCATGGTGAAAGCTAATGGGGAAATTGTACACCCTGCTATAATGCCTATGCGCAGATGCTGCCAAGCTGTAGTATACTCTGCTGTGGTAAAACAGAGTTGAATGTCTAAGAAGTAAGCTTCAACTAACCTTTTTATACTATCCGGCACTCTAAAGAAATCAAAAGCCTCCCACAGCAGACTATGTGGTACTGATCTGAAAGCATTTGCCAGATCCAAAAATACTACATGCAGGTCTCTTTTCTCACGCCTACCTGACTGAATTTGGTGCTAGATCATGCTGGTGTGGTCTAAGCACCCGGAGAAGCCTGGAATTCCAGCCTTTTGCACCGAATTGTCAAGACTGATAGGCCTAAACTGACTTATCTCTACAGAGTCCCTTTCTTTGGGAATGAAAATCCCCCCTGCCCTGCGCCACGCCTTTGAAATAACCTTCTTCTTCCAGACTACCATCATCAACTTCCATAGAAACCTCAGCACATCTGGTACACTCTTGTACAGCCGGTAGGGGACGCCATTAGGCCCCGGGGCTGAAGAGGCCCTTGCACACCTTACAATCTCTTGTACCTCTTTCCACCTTGGTGGGCTAACATCACACTGACTATCTATCTCACTAATAGGTGGAATATCAGGGGCGAGCACTAGCTCTCTAAACCTTTCCCTGTCTCTGTGCACTTCCTCCAAATATCCCTGTTTACTGACTGCAAACTATTAATACCTTCCTTCTCAACCTCTGTAGCCTTCCTCCACTGCCTCCTAAGCTGTCTTCTCTCTTGGATAAGTCTGTCTATCTCTTGTTGGCACCTGGATTTAACTACCTCGACCTCTAACTTCTTCCTTTTCTCAAAGACACCAACCCTTTCTACTCCATAATCATAAATAATAGCTCCCATTTTTTCTAACTTACTCTCAGCAGTTCCTTTAAGCTTGTCTAAAACCCAAACCAAGTCACTATTGATATCTTTTTTTCCCCATTTCCAGCTTTCTACCGTCCCTGGCCACTTAACTCGGTTTCTGAGCACTAATCTCCCTTTTTGGCTGGCTAGCCTCTCTGCCTTGTTCGGTACTAGAACCTCCTTCTACATCAGGGGAGCTGATGTCCTATGAACTGTGGTTTACTTCCTGTCGCTGGACTTCACCCGACTGACTTGACATACTATGTAAGATATAATTATCAATGTGGGGTCCCTGTGTTCCCTCTAACAAGCACCTCTTCCTCCCTTGGTGTATTCTAAGGCCCTTTAAGGTTGTCACCTTCTGCCAGCCACACAAGCAAACCTGAAGCTTCTTCCCATCTACCTCTGAACTAGTGGCTTCCACTGACATGTTTTCCCTACTCGTAGTTAAATCCGTTCCAGAGTCAATAGCCATGTCAACCATCAGTGAGTCATCTTCCCCCCCGCCCCAGACTCTAGGGGTGTGTTTCTCATAGTTGTGTCTGTAGCTAAGTATGGTGTAACCAACTGGCCTATACAGCCTTGGTTACTGCAGCAATGAGTTGCATAGAATAACCCTAAGAAATAAAGCTACAATGGGAATAATAAAATAACAATAACGAATAAAAAAAATATGAAGCTACACAAAAGTACAAAAATAATGCAAATGCAAATAATGAAAAAGTCCCAGGTGCAAAAAAGTGAATTGTGCAAAAAAAAAAGTTGTAGTTCAAGGGGCGGGGGGTGTAGGGGTGGATTGTTAGTCCAGGGATGAATTGTAAAGTCTGATGGCAGTGGACAAGAAGGCCGGTGTCGCTCCATGGTACTGAGGCAGGATGAGTCTGCTGCTGAACGTCTCCTCTGCCTGGACAGAGTGTCGTGAAGTGGGTGAGAGACGTCGTCCATGATGGTCAGCAGTTGACCAACATTCTCCTTTCAGCCACCACCTTCACTGGGTCCAGGCTGACCCCCAGGACAGACCCCGTCTTCCTCAGCCACCACCTTCACTGGGTCCAGGCTGGCCCCCAGGACAGACCCCGTCTTCCTCAGCCACCACCTTCACTGGGTCCAGGCTGGCCCCCAGGACAGACCCCACCTTCCTCAGCCACCACCTTCACTGGGTCCAGGCTGACCCCCAGGACAGACCCCGTCTTCCTCAGCCACCACCTTCACTGGGTCCAGGCTGGCCCCCAGGACAGACCCCGCCTTCCTCAGCCACCACCTTCACTGGGTCCAGGCTGGCCCCCAGGACAGACCCCGCCTTCCTCAGCCACCACCTTCACTGGGTCCAGGCTGGTCCCCAGGACAGACCCCACCTTCCTCAGCCACCACCTTCACTGGGTCCAGGCTGGTCCCCAGGACAGACCCCGCCTTCCTCAGCCACCACCTTCACTGGGTCCAGGCTGGCCCCCAGGACAGACCCCGTCTTCCTCAGCCACCACCTTCACTGGGTCCAGGCTGGTCCCCAGGACAGACCCCGCCTTCCTCAGCCACCACCTTCACTGGGTCCAGGCTGGCCCCCAGGACAGACCCCGTCTTCCTCAGCCACCACCTTCACTGGGTCCAACTGGACCCCAGGACAGGCCCCGCCTTCCTCAGCAGTCTAACTATATATCAGTCTGACTATACAGTATATCATAACTATATATATTATTATAAATATTTATCATTATAACTATATATTAGTATAACTATATATCATACCTATATATCAGGCTGCTTGTCCATCCAGATTCTCTGCAGGTTTCTTCTGGATGAATCAGGCTGTTCAGGCAGTTTGGCACCAGACAGCAGCTCCTGTTTCATCTGGACAATAAAGCTCTGTGTTAATCCATCAGAGTTAATTAGAGCTGAAACCCAATCACCTCAATATCAGCTATGATGGAGGGAGGGGGAGGAGGAGGAGGAGAGGAGAGGAGAGAAGGGGAGGAGGAGAGAGGAGAGGGGAGAAGAGAAGAGAGGGAGGAGAGGAGAGGAGAGGAGAGAAGAAGAGAAGAGAAGAGGAGAAGAGAAGAGAGAAGAGAAGAGGAGAGAGAAGAGAGAAGAGCTGAAACACTGTGTCTCTGTCTGTCTGTCTGTCTGTCTGTCTGTCTGTCTAATCTGAGGTGACTAGCAGACTAGCTGTGCCCTCCACTGGCCAACAGCTCACACTGTTGATCTCCTTCTGTCTCCTCCTCTTCCTCCTCTTCGTCCCTGTCACAGTCTGTGTGCTGGTGGGTTTGGGCCTATTTCGCTATAGATTTAATACTTAAATAAGTAGTACTGTTGCAGTAGTATTAGTAGTAGGAATAGTAGTAATATGACATTTTATTTATATAGCAGGTTTGATATTTTGGCAACTTGCTTTGATTTCCAAACGTGGGAACAGTGCAGTAGGGGGCGTGTCCGTGACGATCAGTAGGGGGCGTGTCAGATCAGTAGGGGGCGTGTCAGTGACGATCAGTAAGTATAATTATATTTTATTATATATTATATAATTATATTATATTATAATTATATATATTAAGTTATGGATTATACTGGTCTGCCAGTATGAACTATACTGGTCTGTCAATATGGACTATACTTTACTTCAGTGTGTTGTGATGCGTCTCGTGCAGTAATGCAGTAGTTGGAAGGAAAGGTGCATGCCACTAAATTTCTGCTTGCTGCCGCTAGCTAGCCTGTGCGGTAAAATGGGAAGCCAATGCCTAGCCTTTGCCACTTTGCGTAGTCAACGTCATCACGGTGGCACTCTAAAATTATCCTCTGTGCAGGTCTCCTCAATCTATACAGCAAAATAGCAGTTTACCAGGCAGTTTGCATAACCACTCTCCTCTATGGCTTGGATCTTGTAACACCGACACAAGGGGAAGCCCTACACATGTCTTCAGTGCATCCTGGCCATTAAATCACACAACCACATTCCGCATCCAGAAATTCTTGTGAGATCCAGCTGCAGCCATATGGTAATATAATGCAGCACCAGCTACGCTGGCTCAGCCATTATTAGGATGCCCGATGAAGATCAAGATCACTTTATTTGCAACTCGGGGTGCACACACGCACCAACACACACAACACACGCAAGGGGGGAAGTGGCCGCCGAACACAACACACACACACGCAGGGTAAGGTGTCCGAGTTGAATGAGGTCTCTGCTTTTTTCCCATCCCCGCCGACCTTCCTCCACAGACAGCCAGGGAGCAGTGGGCGGCCGCCAACACCAGTGCCCGGGGACCAATTCCAGGTGTATGTCCTCATCTTGGTCAGGGACAGGACAGGATGTTGCATGTTTTTAGATGGGGTTTTTTACAGGAGGAGACCCACGTGAGCACAGGGAGAACATGCAAACTCCACACAGAAAGGCCCGGGAGATAACCCACCTGGGCAGCCCAGACTCAACAACGCCCCAGGCGGGAATCGAACCCAGGACCTTCTTGCTGTGAGGCAGCAGTGCAAGCACTGCGCCACCGTGCCGTGCTGAACACCTATCATGCCAAGTCCTATATGGACAGCTACACATGGGGCAACGCAGGGCAGCAATAAAGTAATTACAATGATCAAATCAAGACATCCGTGAAGAAATGTGGGATCCCATACCTTAACCTTGAACAAGCTGCCCAAGACACTGCTATGAAGGGGTATATAGGTTGAGGAGGAGTGACTCCCGGCAAAGGAGGAATGCAAATTATACATGAAAATCACCTTCACACCTTCAAAATCACCACACACACTCTCATCTTTCTGTGATCTTACCTGGCAGTGGATGCAGGTGCTGGTCCTAGTTGACCCAGTTGACCTAGTTGGCCTCATCATGTTTCTCTTTGTCTCTTTTGCTTTCTTCATATCTCATGCCATAGTCCATGTAATTGCCCATTTTAAGTCAAGGATCTATCCACACCAGTCTATTTGGGTCCTGGCCGACTGAGGACACTGACACATATGGCCTGCATTACATACGCCAAACTATAGGGGCCCACGCTAACCATGCTTACTTAACTATTCGACTGAACTATATACACAGAACTATATGGCCCGGACTATATTTTTTTCTTGTCAACCATTGCATGCCCAGCTGAGTTTTTCCTTGTCTTCATAGAGCGCCTGAGGCTATGGTGCCAGCCAGGTTAGGCTAGGCAGATTACATAGGCTCACTATGCCTTGACTTGACTTTGAGACATATTTTATGATAGAAGAATGTAAAATGTTAATGTGATTTGAAATCCATGATCCATATGTTTGTGCATGAAGATAGCAGAGATTGGGATGAATTGCTAGACTCTCTGTTATTTGTAGTGCAGGAGGTTCCGCAGGCTTCCGTGGGATTTTCTCCCTTTGAGCTATTGCTTGTTATGAAAAGCCCAGGTGTGTCTTGGACCTGCTTGGATGCTACATGCTAGAGACTTAACCCTGGGTTGAGGTCAGGGCTCTGTGCAGGCCAGTCAAGTTCTTCACACTGATCTCCACAAACCATTTCTGTATGGACCTCTCTTTGTCCACGTGGGCGTCATCATGCTGAAACAGGAAAGGACCACAAACTGTTGCCACGAAGTTGGAAGCACAGAATCATCTAGAATGTTGTTGTATTTTAGCGTTAAGATTTCCCTTTCCCTTTTACCGTTGGCACTATGCGTTCAGGCAGGTGGCGTTCTCCTGGCATCTGCCAAACACTGATTTTCCGGTCAGGCTGCCATATGGTGAAGCGTGATTCATCACTCTATAAGTCCATGGTGCCACGTTGAAATTCTACCATTCTACTGCCAATGTTTGTCTATGGAGATTTCATGGCTGTGTGCTTGATTTGATACACTTGTCAGCAATGAGGCTGAAATAGATGAATCCACCAATAAGAAGGGGTGTCCACATACTTTTGGCAATGTAGTGTCCTTCATACTTTATCCTTGACAGGTCACTGAAGTGATTAGAAAGCTCCTCAGTGGCAAGGCACTGGGAGATGGATCCTGAAATGCTGAAAGCTGGATCTTGAATATATTGTTATTGTTGTGCTGTTGTGGTAGATGTGTCTCTTTAATATCATATGGATTTTGGGAACACTCCTCAGCCTCCCTGGGACAGTCGATGCCAATGTGCTGGAAAAGAGACTCCAGCCGACAGTCGAACCTCAGATTCAGGTGGAGCAATGCTTATCCCATCCGGGTCGTGGACCAGTGGACCAGCGTTTTATCCTCTAATGGATAATCAAGGTTTCATGGGAATTAGCTCATCCTGCCTCCATGTGTTTTGTGGATGTGGAAAAGGCTTAGGACCTTGTTCCACAGTATCCTGTCGGCATGGTGGTGTAGTATGGTGCTGCTGTTAAGCCATCCAGTCCCTGTACACCATTATACCAGAGACTCGGTGGCACCAAGTCTTCTCTCCTGTGATATTCATTCATCATTCAGTGTCAAGCTGGGTGACTTAAATACCAACACTAGTAGTATTAGTATTAATCGTACTAGTACTACATAGCCCAGTGAATCTATAGTACTAGATTTAGTAGTAGCAGTAGTAGTACTAGTACTACAGGTCAAGTCCCTTCATAGCCCATTGTATTAGTAGTTCTAGTAGTATTAGTAGTACTAGTATTACAGGTCCAGCTTAGTAGCATTAGTAGTACTAGTACTACAGCCCATTCTCTCTATAGTATTACTAGTAATGCAGATCTAGCACCTCCACAGCACAGTTCTAGTAGTATTAGTAGTACTAGTACTACAAGTCCAGCCCCTCCACAGCCCAGTGTCTCTATAGTATTAGCAGTAGTGCTAGTGGTACTAGTTGTACAAATACTACAAGCAATACAGGCCCAGTACAGCCCAGTCTCTCTATAGTATTAGTACTAGTACTAGTATTAGTACTACAGGCCCAGCCCCTCCACAGCCCAGTCTCTCTGTAGTATTAGTATTAGTACTTGTACTAGTAGTACTAGTACTACAGGCCCAGCCCCTCCACAGTCTCTATAAAGTCAGTGAGTCCAGGGAGGAGCTGCTGTTCTGCTGTTTGCCTGTCCAGCAGTTTTACACAAAGAAGTTCAGCATGCTGCCACGGTAAGACTCAATGCTTTACTATCTGTCTCTATTTTATTTACTATGTAACATGCTTTACTATCTGTCTCTATTTTATTTACTATGTAACATGCTTTACTATCTGTCTCTATTATATTTAGATATTTATTACTTAGTTATGTCAGACATGGTCTAGTCGGTCAGAATCATACTAAGGACATAGTGCTGCTGTGTTCTTATTACAATGTAACAGGAATAATGCAACAGTTCTCTTGCTGGTGTGATAGCAGATAAATAGTATAGCTGTATAATGTAATGTAATATCATCTAATATAATGTAATATAATATGATGTAATATAATATAATGTAATATAATATAATATAATATAATATGATGTAATATACTATAATCTAATATAATATAATATAATATGATGTTATGTAATATAATGTAATGTAATATAAAATAATATAATATAATATAATATGATGTAATGTAATATAATATAATATAATATAATATAATATAATATAATATAATATAATCCGGCAGTCCTATGGATGGTGTGTTTTGTTCATCACTTGTAGATTAGAGGGGAAGATATTTCAGTTTTTGAAGCTTGGAAATGAATAGCTGCAATTAGAACAATGATTTTGATTTTATTATGATTGACAGGTAATCGATGTAAATTGTAATCTGATATTTTCTGTCAACTGAGGCCATCCAGCATTGGCCTGATTCTTTGTGTTTTGATGTTATAGCGTTGAAAGCTGTATATTCCTGTACTTGTGTCCTCAGTCCTCATGGTGAATAGGATTGCATAACCTGTGTAATAATCTATAACTTCCATTTGAACCTGCGCCCCCTGGTGACCTTTGATACAGCAGACCCTCTATGGATGGGAAATACTCACTTTAACTTCCATGTTACTACACTGTTACTTTAATTCATACTCTTTTTAGTAAAATATATTTTTATAATGTTTTAGTTATAAATAATATGGGGTACTAGTATAACTAGTATCATCTAGTATTATATGTTCTTCTCTTTTAACAGAAATATTTTAGTTGTGTCGCTGGTCGTCTTTCTGGTAACGACTACATCTACAGCTCCTGTGGAAGGTAAGAACAAGTGGTTGATATGTTGTGGAGTACTGCTACTACTGAAATAATGGATATATTATAGTACATTATATGTTGTAGAGTACTGCTACTACTGCAATAATGGATATATTATAGTATATTGTATGTTGTAGAGTACTGCTACTACTGACATAATGGATATATTATAGTATATTGTATGTTGTAGAGTCTGCTACTACTGCAATAATGGATATATTATAGTATATTATATGTTGTAGGCAGGGGTACTATTGACTATATTATAGTATATTATATGTTGTAGAGTACTGCTACTACTGACATAATGGATATATTATAGTATATTATATGTTGTAGGCAGGGGTACTATTGACTATATTATAGTATATTATATGTTGTAAAGTACTGCTACTACTGACATAATGGATATATTATAGTATATTATATGTTGTAAAGTACTGCTACTACTGAAATAATGGGTATATTATATGTTGTAGAGTACTGCTACTACTGACATAATGGATATATTATAGTATATTATATGTTGTAGGCAGGGGTACTACTGACTATATTATAATATATTATATGTTGTAAAGTACTGCTACTACTGACATAATGGATATATTATAGTATATTATATGTTGTAAAGTACTGCTACTACTGACATAATGGATATATTATAGTATATTATATGTTGTAGGCAGGGGTACTATTGACTATATTATAGTATATTATATGTTGTAGAGTACTGCTACTACTGACATAATGGATATATTATAGTATATTATATGTTGTAGGCAGGGGTACTATTGACTATATTATAGTATATTATATGTTGTAAAGTACTGCTACTACTGACATAATGGATATATTATAGTATATTATATGTTGTAAAGTACTGCTACTACTGAAATAATGGGTATATTATATGTTGTAGAGTACTGCTACTACTGACATAATGGATATATTATAGTATATTATATGTTGTAGGCAGGGGTACTACTGACTATATTATAATATATTATATGTTGTAAAGTACTGCTACTACTGACATAATGGATATATTATAGTATATTATATGTTGTAAAGTACTGCTACTACTGACATAATGGATATATTATAGTATATTATATGTTGTAGAGTACTGCTACTACTGACATAATGGATATATTATAGTATATTATATGTTGTAGGCAGGGCTACTACTGGCTATATTATAGTATATTATATGTTGTAGACTACTGATACTACAGACTATATTACACTATAATAAAGAAATATAATAATATAATATTATAGTATATTATGTGAGTCTATTGTACCATTCTAGCAGCTGTAAATCTCTAATCATCTGTCTGAATGAGTTGAGAGTAAAAGGTTTTCTCTCTCCAGAGAAAGAGAGGGAGGAGGTGGAAGTGGAGGCCGCCGAGGAGGGAGAAGAGGAGCTGTCAGAGGAGGAGGAGGGTATGAAGGAAGGGGGAGGGAGGAAAGGAAGGAGGAGGGAGGGAAGGAAGGAGGGAGGGTAGGAAGGAGGGAGGATGGATGGATGGATGGATGGTTGGATGGATGGATGGAGGCAGTCGAGGGCGGAGGGGAGTATCTTGTGTCAAGCTAACAGTAGCGTCTCTTGTCTCCCATCCAACTTCCCTCTAATGTTGAACGTAATCTGGACTAAGAAGAATCTAAAAAGAAACATAAAATCTAACGGTAGAAACTAAAACCTCCTTTCTAAAGAAAACAGCAGGTGAAATGTTGAAGATAAAACATCCTTTCTAACGCTCAAGTAACTAGACGAATAAAGCCTGGTGGTTGATCTGTCCTTTTCCTTCCAGATGATGATGACTCCAAGAGTCAGGATAAGATTCTGGGTGAGAGGTTAACAACTTTCCACCTCCTAACGACATTATAAACTATGATGCCAAATCACATCAACCCTGATATTTGAGAGCTGACATTTAAATGTTACGTGAAATTACAAATATAAATATCAGATTCAGATAACAGAACAATAATCAGCCTGCTAATATGAATCACTGATCAAATCTATAAATGATCTTTAATAAACTGAGTGAGTTTAGTTTCCGCTCCAGTGTCACTTTATATGGTTGAATACAGGAAGGAACCGTCACCTAATACTCCTCCTCCTCCACCTCTCTCTGCTCCTCTCCTCCTCATCCTCTCCTCCTTCTCCTCTCTCTCTGCTCCTCTCCTCTCATCCTCTCCTCCTCCTCTCTTTCTGCTCCTCTCCTCCTCCTCCTCTCCTCCTCCTCTCTTTCTGCTCCTCTCCTGCTCATTCTCTCCTCCTCCTCCGCTCTCTCTGCTCCTCTTCTCCTCCTCCTCTCCTCCTCATCCTCTTTCTGCTCCTCTCCTCCTCGTCCTCTCCTCCTCTCCATCTCTCCTCCTCCTCTCCTCTACCTCTCTTCCTCTTCCCCCTCCACCTCTCCTCTCTCCTCTCCTCCTCTCTCTGCTCTCCTCTCTCCTCTCTACTCCTCTTCTTCTCCTCCTCCAGGGATTGGCGTCCACCAGGCCACCACGGTGTCCAGAGGTCTGGGTAAGACAAGACTAAGCAGCTTTTAGTTTGCTGCAGATGAACAGAGAGGCTCTTAGTCTCCGTCTTAATCCAGGTTCAGGATTATCCTGATTCCCAGTGTTTGGTTCACATACCGTAGAGGAGTCGCTTCTCCGCCTGCTTGCTTGGTAACAGATGATGCTGTTGTACCGAGGAGAGCCTCAGGTTACCAGAACATTAGTTTGGTACATATGGGGTCAGTTTCTAAGAAAGACTAAGGTGATATATCATCCATCAAGAGAGGGAGGCAGCACTAGAGTGCCACCTGTTGACAGAGGACCTGTGTGGACCTGGTTAAAACACAGGTTTCCAGACAGACGGCCTTATGTACCACTACTCATATTGGGCCTGTAATACTAGATTATTCTCCTTCATGTCTGCCATGTAGAAGAGTTTTCATCTGATGTCACATTAAACCTGGTAATCAGTTTATTATTTGTTGACTTATGTAAAGGGAAACCAAGTGCATGGAATTCTATATTGTTCTGGTACGTTATATTATATTATATATAAAAGCCGTCTCCCTGTTCAGATCTATGACAATATAAGACAACATGATCCAGATCACATTTATATTATTATATATATATTATATTATAATACTGAATGAGCAGGCAGGTTCTTGGTCAACGACACACACTGTTCGAATTGAACACGTGACCTTTTGGATACAGTACAGTCTCTCTAATCAATAGACCACTGACTTCACATAGAATGGTGTTTGTGAGGCTGGCAGCATAACAGCAAAGCCAACATGACAGGCTTGTCCAGCGTCCACTCAGCATCCAAGTCAAAATACTCCAGACTGTCTATTATTATACTAATATACTATACACTTTAAATGAAAAGTTAGTGTTTTGCAGAGACAAGGAAATAAAATGAGGTAACAGCATAAAAATACCATAAATAACTGGAATTGGAATAAAAGCAGAGCCAAAAGCGACTAACTGTAATCCTCATCACAACAGGACAGTGAAATTAAACAATGTTTTATTAGGGATTTAAAAGATGACAAGCATCAGGGCTCTGACTGTGACAACCCCATCACCTTTAGTTTTAAGCCTGATCTAGGAACAGCTAGAAGGGCAGCCTCAGGGTCTCAGGCTACGTTCTGGCTCATAAGGGGTCAAAAGGTCAAACGTAACTGATGGCAAGACCTCATTGAGCCTTAAAATGAACAGTAAGAAATTAAAATCAACTCTAAAATAACAGGAAGCCAGTCAGGGAAGAATGGGTTAATGCTGGTCCTGGTTAACAGTCTGCCTTTAGACAGAAGAGGAGTTACATAAGTCTAGACATGATGAGATAAAAGATCTGTGCTGATGGTGAATACAGATCACCAACTACACTTAATCCCAACCACCTGTGGCAAATTACTCTAATTAGTAGTCTGATTCAGGGTGTTTTTTCTATGGCTCCATCTGGTGGCGGCTCAATCACTTGCTGCTCCACAGCGCCCCCTACAGAACAGTGTTTCTGCTCCCACTGATACCTCTCTGCTGCTGGGCCTTGAACTGAAGTCATCCAGACAGATCTTTCAAGTTGTAGGGGTTGATATTTGGAGAATTCAATTCATCTTGCACTTGAAGGAATTCAATAAAATTGTCTCTAAGATACTTAGGCAGTTTACTGAGGAGCTATATAAAGTTGTGTGTCATCAGCATAACAATGAAAATGGATGTTGTATTTACAAATGATGTTACCAAGAGGGAGCATATAAATGGATATTTACATGTAACATCACACTAGACTACCTATGGTCCTACTAAACCAGATTATCTATAGTCATACTAAACCAGATTATGAGGTGTGTTTTCTTGGCAGGTATCAGCGCTGCACCTGGAGTTTCCTCACAGGGTCAGGATCCCAGTAAGTCACCACTTTATCAGAATACTGGATGATGCAGTTGGTGGTTTCTTTCACATTAACCAGAGGAAAAGTAGTTTTAGGCGCTAAACATAATTCTCCATCAACCTGTGGCAAATGGATCCAGAATTAGAAGTGAAAAGCATGGCAGTAATACTGCAAATTGTTTTGGATAAATTGTTCACATGAAATGAAAATGAAAATTATGTATGTTTAATTCTTCTGAAATAAAGTAACTAATCAACACAGTACTTTTTTTAAAACATGTAATCGGATTATAGTTCATTTGCTTAGTTATTTTTATTGACATGACATGAGGTTTTTGTGTCATTGCAGGATCTACTAGTCCCTCTGCAGCAGCTGGATCAAACAGTGGAGCCGCTGCTGGTTCCCAAGGTAAACCCTCCTATGTGGTTCAGGGCCCAAATTGAAGTGCAGGCCTAGCCCTGATGAATTAACACATAGTATGTTTTAATAAGATACTGACAAAATAGATTTGTCATTTGAGTACTCACCAAAAAAATGATAAGAAGCCATGTTTTAAAATAGTTATAGTCTTCAAACTAATTTATACAAACACCAGTGACAAGCAAGATGGTATCAAGACAAAAACGTCATCTGTCTCTCTCTGTCTACCTGTCTCCCTCTCTCTGTCTCTCTCAGACACAGTTCAGGGAGGACAGACAGGTTTGTCTGTAGGCTCTAGTTCAACAGGTAACATTATTAGTCATCATTGTTCAGCTGATGAATCAGAATAAACAGCATCATGTCCATCCAATTAGAATCCAACTTCTATGCCACTCAGTTGGTTAAAAAAATGGATAAAAGGGTGAAAAATGATAGTTTGATGGTATTAAACACTGCTAGGTTTTACATCAGAGGATGAGCATTCATACAGAAACCAAATTCAGTTGTAAAAATAATGATGTTCTAGCTCACTAATGGCTATAGACAACATCAGCCTACGCCATCATAAATCTACTAGACCATCAGACAGGCAGAACCATTCACTAGCCACTGAATCTAAAATTTACAGAACCATCAGACAGCAACAGGAAGTTCTGGCATTACCTACACATGCGTGCGATTATCCCTAGTTCCCAACATCAGTCGTGCATGCACGACTGATTTCAACAACAATAAGCTAATGGAACTGCTGACACTTCTGACTTGGAGCGGCCCACTCAAATTGACTCTGTCCAAATGAATTCACTTGCTTGGTTCCAGCCTAGACAGCAGTCAGACAGGTAGGACTCATTACAAACAACAGCACAATCAAATGGATGATCTGAATTTAGACTGAATGAGTGGTTGTGTCTGCAGAGCCTTTGTCGTATTCATTCATTTCTATTGTCTTCATCAGGCGGAGAAGGACAGGGCAGCTCAGCAACATCACAAATACAAGCTGGAGGTAATATCTCTGCAGAAGTTTCCATATAATTATCAATAATAAGACAACAGCATCAGGGTCCTTGAGGAAACTGTTAATAGCACATCTGGACTCCTTTCAAATGTTTCATCACCCTAGGCCAAAACATTGACAGAGCATAGTCAAATGTGAAAAACACAATATATTTCTCAATATACTGTATATAAACAAAATGAAACATACATTTACCAGTAGTTACATTACATGGAAATTCATTTCTGATTCAGTCACCTGAGATCTGGAAGACCTTGTGATGACAGTTCAATGTTGGTAAAACATGTGACTACCTCAGACATCACTGCTGTTAGCTGTCCTGTACCACTGTATTCACATGGTGGTGACCTACAGTGGGGTCCAAAAGTCTTAGTCCACTTCCAAGAATTGTTTTCATCATATATCAAAACCTAATACATTTTTTTTACTCAGTTGATTCAAGAATGCATTATTTAGGCGACGTCCTGGTGGCCCAGTGGTCACCGGGACCTATTTCCTATGTCATCCCTCCTCTCTCACCCAATCTTTCCTGTCTCTCTCTACTATTCAATAAAAGACAAAAATGCCCAAATAATAATAATAATTTTTATAAAAGAATGCATTATTTAGAACTCATACAAATCCAAATCTTTCTAACCCTAAACTCCACTGCCCAGCTACAGCCTGGAAATAGATAGGAAACACACCCATACACACTGCAGACAGACTCATTGATGTACTGTCACTCACACAGACAGACGTGAACAGCAGGAGTGGACCGGTGTAGTGAGGACAGGATGGGTGTTATGTGGTTGAATGTTCTAGTCAGGATTCTGGACCAGTTGGAGATTTGTAATGCGCCCAGTAGGTAAGCCTGAGAAGAGGATGTTGTAGAAATCAATTCTCAACGATACAAAGGCATGTATTTAAATTTCTGGGCCTGCCTTTGATAATATGGGTCAAATCTATTGCAAAGGTGGTAAAACACCACCTTTGATTTCCTTATTGTGTGACTCAAATGAGGTCGAATTTAACCCTGAAAATTTGAGTTTTTGATAAATTGCTAGTGGACTCAGACTTTTGGACCTCACTGTAGCTGTCATAGGTTTCAGCTAAATGTCAGTAGTCTCTGGACAAAGAGCATAATGTCTACTGATGATAACCCTAAGAAGGTGATTAGTAACCTGTCAGGTTAATATCGTTCCTCTCTGTCCTCCTATATGCTTCCTCCTATATACATCTTACTCTGTAGGTTCTACAGGACCAGTAGGAGGTGTTTCTGGTGTCTCTGCTGGCCAGGCTGCAGCAGGTAGTGTTGACACTTGCTTAGATGGAAATCACCATTATTGATGTACATTAACAATGCATAAA